>PVIA01008324.1:0-73112 GCA_004024845.1 Tonatia bakeri | reverse complement strand
CAGACATCCCAGTGGCTCCGTGAATATTTTTCTGTCTGCACGAATACCATGAACCTGCCTGGCCTTGAAGGGTGGCAACACATTGGCTAAAGGCAGAAATGGCAAGTACATGGCACAGTCCCTGCCTCCCTTCCAACCTCCCCTAAAAGACAACATGGCAGGCACAATACTCTTTTCCATTGAAATTGGCCTCAGGGTCATTTTCCACATGGTTCTCTAAGCAGGCACTACCAATGGGTTGGAGTTGGGAATTGAAATGATGGGGTCAGGGAGCCATCCTGGCTTGCAGTTTCATTGTTAATGTCTTCTGATGGCAAGGAAGTGGGCACCTTAAGAAAAAGATAATTTATTTTAAGGATACGCATGGATCGAAGTTAGAGAGGCAAGTCAGGGACTGGATTCTCTCTGTGTGGCCCACCTGCGCTACCTCTCGCAGCACATCTGTGTCTGTTTTTAACACGCCCCATCTCCGAGTCACTTACAACTGACCGATCCTCTCTGTCTCCCACAGTCTAATTGCTTCAGTGGGGTAGGTTCACATGCTTGGGTCATACCACTGTGTCTATTAATATGCATGGCCACGGAGCTGGGTCTTTTCATGGGTCAGGGATAGGCAGCTCTTGGCTAGCTCACCCACATACACTGGTAATATTTTCTTTCTTTATCTTAGGAGCGTTCACTTCATGAAAATTCAGAATTTAACACGTGCTTACTATGTGTGAGGTTTCTTCATTATACTTCGATTAAAAGTTTATTTTAAAAAGTTGTGCCAAACTGGTCTTTTCTTTTTGAAGCCTTTATCAAACTCATACAATCAAAGAATGTCATAGACATTCTATATCTTCATTTTAAAGAATATATCTTTAAAAACTTCTTAAGATATTTATGTGAGCAATATAGAGAGATGTGGGCTGGAGAAGAGAAGAATTATGGGAAATCCTAACTAGTGGCACAATGTACCCCCAAACCGATGATCAAGATCAGCCTGAAGATAGGTTTATATCATCATGTGTAAGGGCTCTGCTTATGGTGGGGAGGTGGCTAAACAGGTGGGGTCAAGCGCTGGAATCTCATACAACTTTCCCTCTGTGCTTGTCTCCCTATCTGTAGAATGGGTGTGATGGGAGCTGTATCTTAAGGTTGCTAGGAGTACTGAGTGAATATAAATAGAGTGTTTATTAGAATAGTAGGCTACTAACACTAGTATTTATAGGAAGGCAGTGTACTTTATAATTAAATCACCAAATAAAAGAGCAAGACTACTCCCTGTTAGAAGAAATGGTCTCCAAGTGGCCACATGAGCTTCTGTCAGGGATGCTGTAGAGAGGTCTCCTCCTTTGATGGGAAGGTTGGATTAGATGATGTCTGAAGGTCCAGGATTCTTTGACAGTCTAATTATGCCTTGAATGTCTGAATTTATAATTTTGCTTATGGAGTAATCTATAGAAAAATCTAATTTTATTATACTACAAAGCTACATTATACATAAGAAGTACTTATGTACTTCTTTGAAGCTTGTAGAGCCCTCCGATTAAAGTCAAAAGAAACCAACCAAACCAGCAAATGTAATGACTTAGGGAGATTTTTGGTATGTTAATTCATCCTTTTAAATAGCAAGTAACAGAGATGTATCAATATTTACCCATAGAAAAGTGATTCCAAAAAGCTCAGAGAAAATACCCCCTATAACTCCTTGTTGCAATTTTATCTCAAGAGAACATAGGGAAAAATTCTTTAAAGAGTGCAATTTTTTTTAAGGTTAAATGAGTCCATGAGTTCAGAACTACTTGACTATATATGGAAATATAGAATTCTCAAGATTCTTCAAACAAACATAATCTACAAGTGCACAAATTCTTAAAATTATATTACCTATTATTAAAAGTGCTTATCTTTCTAGTTACATTTTTCCTAGCTATAATCTTAAACCATATGTTAAAAAAATATTGTACTTATAATATGCATACAAAAACACGTACAGGAGCCCTGGCTCGTGTGGCTCAGTGGTTGGAGCATCATCTTGTAACCAAAAGGTTGTGGGTTTGATTCCCAGTTAGGGCACATACCTAGGTTGCGGGTTCATCCCCCATCCAGGTGTGGGTGAGTGTGATACCTGGTCCGGGTGGGGAACCCCAGTCTGGGTGTGATAGGAGGCCACCTATTGTGCTCCTCTCTCTCTTCCTCTCTCTCTCTAAAACAGCAAATGAAGATGTCCTCAGGTGAGCATAAAAAAAAAGTGCACATATCTTAAACATACAATTTTTTCTTTCTTTCCTTTTTATTTTTAAATATATTTTATTAACAATTTAAATTTTTACAAACTAAACACACCCATTTAATAAACACCAAGGTTAAAAAATGGAACATTAATGTTGTTTTTGAAATTAACTTTTTTCTTAACTTCAAGAGACAAAAATTAATGTTTTGTTCTGGGTATTTGGTGGCATGGTATGTAACTTTAAAAGCCATATACCCACCTTGAACATCTCCTGGGACTTCTAATACCACTTGTGGTAGGCAAAAGAACAACTCCCTAAAGATGTCCACATTTTAATCGTTGGTACCTGTGAATATGTTTCCTTACATAGCAGTAGAGACTTACCAGATGTGATTTAATTAGGGTTTTGAGGTGGGAAGATTATCCTGAACCAGCTGAGTGGCCCCAATGCAATCACAAGGGTCCTTTTAAGTGAACAAAGAAGGCAGGAGAGTCAGAGAAGGAGATGTGGCAAGGAAAGCAGATCAGAGAGGCCACAAGCCAAAGCACTGCTAAAAACTGGAAAAGGCAAAGAAGCAGATTCTCCCCTGCAGCATGAGGAGGGCATGTCCACTGATACCTTTTCAGAGAGACAGAGACAGAGAGAGGGGGAGAGAGAGGGAGGGAGAGAGAGAGAGATTTGACACATAACATTATACTTGTTTCAGATGTACAACAATAATTCAATATATGTATACAGGTTTGAGCAAAAGTACATTTATAGTTGTTTGCATGGAACATAATACAATAATTAATAAATAATAATACAAGAATAAACCCCGTTTCACATGCTCACAACTGTAAACCTTTTACCCCAATGATCAACACAGTAAATCTAGTTAACCCCCATCACCACACAGTCACAAATTTTTGTGTGTGTGATGCCTACACTGCTACCTTGATTTTAGCCCTGTGACACCCATTTCAGACACAACTGGGTTATTTCAAACCATTAAGTTTGAGGTAATTTGTTACAGCAACGCTTATCTATGGTGTGGTGAATCTGTGTTCAGATTCATATATATTATTGCCTGTTTGGTAGCTATCTGATAGGTATCCCAAACAACATATCCCAAATTAAAACTACTTTTAACTCCCCAAACCTGGTCACCAACATCTCCCCCACCCCCTGGCATTTCTCATCGGTAAATGGCACCGATCACCCAATTACTAATGCCAGGCACCTGGAAGTCACTCTCGTTTCCTTTTTTTTTTTTTTGCTATCCCTTCATACCTAATCCATAATTAATTTTCATCAATCCCACTTCCAAACTAAATCTAAATCTCTTATCCATCCACTTCAACTTTGTTTCACTGACACCATTTTTCAATCAATTTTATTTTATTCTCTTTAACATGAAATGTGTGCATGTACTACAAAATACACAGAGATATTTTAAATAGGAATTTAGCGAAAAGTCCGACTCTCCCGGGCCCCACCAGGTGCAGTCAGCGTGGTACCACGTTGGTTACGCATCCTTCCAAAGACTCCGTCATTCTTGATCCCACCACTGTCCACACAGCAACCAACGTGATATTCGAAAAAGAAATCCAATGGCACTTTTTGGGGACAAAACCCCTTAATGTTTGTCCTTTTGCGCCAGATGTGACCTTTTAGTGGCCCCAAGCTAGCTGCAGGGAACCTAAGGTTAACGTCCTCCGCAAATTAGAGCTTCATCATTAATTGAAAAATCAAGTGCAAAAGTTTTATTGATTAGGATATTCACCTTATATAAGAACTTTCGATGAGTTGTTAGACTGTTTAGTTTCACCTGTACTAAATTATCTAATGGTTGTTTTAAAAAAAAGCTTTTAATGTTTTGTTATCACCAACTCAAAGTTTGTCCGCGATGACGCAGGAATTTTAAAGGATCATTTAAGAGTCTCCATCGGGACCTGTGCGAGCATTTTCCCACCACTTTTCGTGCCACAGCTTTGCTCTCCGGACGCCCCTGGGCCCGGACTGACTGGGGTTTCTCTGCAGAGGGAGGCCCGGGCCAGTTCCTCACAATGAGCAGCTAGTATTCGTCAACAGAGCCTTCTAGCAGTCGGGGTTCTGAAGTGGCAAGCCTTAACTCCAGAGAAAGACCGGGGTGGACCCGCTACACGACAGCGTTGTTCCGGCCGCGGCCTGCGAAAAGACTGAGGGAACGGAAAGCCAAAACAAATACCCTATGGGAGGACTGGATTTCCGAGCGTCCTGCAGCGGGCGACCGACAACTGGGACCGGCGGTAACTACGACGGCCCCACCACAGAAGGCTCTCTGCCCGCCCCGCCCCGCCCCGCCCACGCCCCCGCCTCCTCAAGAAACGTTTGGGAAGGGGGGGCGTAGAAGGGTACAGCCAATCACGGGATTGCTCTCAGGTGACGTAAAGGCGCGTTAGCCGATTCGGTGTTTAGGGTGGGTGTGCAAGGGGGGTGGGGAGCCGGGGAAGAGCGAGCCGTCACCGACCCCTGGGAGTGGCGAAGCCGGAGGGGGCGGGCTTGCGCACGGCCTGTCTGCTGGCGTGGCCTCCGGCTCCTCTCCGTTGAGGCGTGGCACTAGCAACCGCGGCGACGGTGCCGCGGGAGGGAGCGGAACTACCGACTGGTGAGTGCCACGCGTCCGTCGCGGACGCGGGGGCGGGCTTCGGGAGAGCATCCTCCCGGCCTCTGCGGCCTCTTCCCCGGCCCCAGTCCGCGGCTTCGCACCGCGCCGTGCCTCCCCCGGCCCTGGCCGCGTCTTGTTTCCCGCGGGCCTACACACCAGCGCCCCTCTTTAGTCCCGTTATAGGCCCCACCTTGTGGCGGGTGGAGCAGACAGGTTCAATGCGGCCCCGGGCGAGTAACCGGGAAGTTGTGTGTGTGTGTGTGTGTGTGTGTGTGTGTGTGTTGAGGGGGTGGGGGGGGCGGTGTTAGAGGGAGGCCCGGCGTGACTTTATCCCAGGGCAGTGCTATCTAGTGAAAATACAGGCTGTCCTGAAAGGTAGTGCCCGTTAAAAGAGTTGTGCAAGAGAGGATAACAGCTACTTGGCAGGCAAGTTGTTCTGGGTATAAAGGTTGAACTGAAAGATGGTTTTGAAGGTCTGCGCCCAACCCTGACTATATTGTTAGTCTGGGCTTCCTTGGAAGTTTGATATGCGTTTATTTCACACCCCACCCCTCCATCCTGAGCACACTTGTAAAATTGTTACAGCACGAAAAAGTATTCTTTGCTCCTGAGAGGATGGCTGGGGCACAGCCTGGCATTACAGATAACTGGTTAACCCAACTGTAGAAGGCCTGAAAAAGACAAACCCAATGATAGCTCGGGAACAGGGCTCTGCGCTTCAGGCCACTTTTTATATAGTCCCTTTCTTCTTACATTCCTGTGAGTCTCATCGCCCCTGGACTGAGGGAAAAGTGCTGCACAGCAGTCCCCCTTTATCCATGGGGGACTTGTTCCCAGACCCTCAGTGGGTGCCTGAGAACAGCAGATAGTACCAGACCCTATGTATACTGTTTATTTTCCTATATATACACGCCCATGATGAAGTTTAATGCCTTTTCCAAAGCACTTATGCACTGTCGCTTTAATTTGTGCAGTTTGAGGTGTGACAGCAAAACCAGCACCATTTTTTCCCTTCACAATTTCACACACAGAAGATTTGTTCTTACTGTAGATCTTAGCAACCTCAGCATATGATTTTTTCCTTTCCTTGTTAAGTTTAAAACTTTTGCGTTTTCAGTTAAAGGAAGCACTTTACGGCTTCTCTTCAGCATATTTGAACTGCCAGCATCACTACACTTACCCTTTGGGACCATTATTAAATAAAACAAGGATTACTTGAACAGAAACAGGGTGACACTGTGACAGTCGTTTTGATAGCAGAGACTACTGTTAAGTGACTTAACGTCTGGGTGCATATGTATCATACAATGAGTCACATCCCAGGCAGGACAGAGTGGGATGTCGTGGGATTTTTATCACCCTACAGAAAACAGTGTGAAGTTTCAAATTTAACAGTTGTTTATTTCTGGAATTTTCCATTTAATAGCCTCAGATCATGGGTAACTGAAATGGCAAAAAGGGAAATGTCATGTTCTCTTGGGAGGACCAGGCACAAAAAGTTCTCACTCGCAGATATTTATGAGATTGACAGGCACGAGGCAAACGCTGGATGTGGGCAGGGTTCTGAATGCTGGATTGGGTTCTTTTTTTAAATTTTTCATTTTATTCATTTTTTTTTTTTTTTAAAGATTTTATTTATTTATTTTTAGAGAGGGAAGGGAAGGAGAGAGAGAGAGAGAGAGAGAGAGAGAAATATCTGTGTGCGGTTGCTGGGGGACATGGCCTGCAACCTAGGCATGTGCCCTGACTGGGAATCGAACCTGCGATGCCTGGTTCGCAGCCCGCGCTCAATCCACTGAGCTACACCAGCCAGGGCCATTTTATTCATTTTTATTTTTAAATTTTTATTTATTGATTTTAGAGAGAGGGAGAGAGAGGAAGGGAGAGACAGTGAGAAACATCGACGATGCTGTCCCACTCACCTGTGCATCCTGTGTGTGCCCTGACCAGATAGAACCGGCAACCTTGGCCTATTGGGATGATGCTCCAACCACCTGAGCTACCCGGCCAGGGTGCTGGGTTTGACTTTGATTCCAGCAGTTGTTAACTATGATTTGGGGCAAGTAAATAATCTTCCACTGTACCTCAATGTACCCATTTGTAAAATGGGACAAATAAGATAGGGCTGTGAGGATGAAGTGAGTTAATAATTGGAAAACTCCTCAACACAGTGCTTGGCACCTCAAAAGTGCTTAGCAAATGTTTACTGTTAAAGAAATATAGAGATATTTACTTATATGTACATAGTTAATCTATAGAAGGACAGATAAGAAACTAGTAACTCTTAGCTTCCAGGGAGAAGAACTGCATGGCTAGTAACACAGAAGACTTTTGCTAATAGCCTTTTGTGACTTCAGTTTTATTTATTTATTTATGTAAAAAAGATTTTTATTTATTTATTTATTTTTAGAGAGAGGAAGGGAGGGAGAAAGAGAGGAAGAGAAACATCAATGTGTGGTTGGTTGCCTCTCACGCACAACCTACTGGGGACCTGGCCTGCAACCAAGGCATGTGCCCTGACTAGGAATTGAACTTGTGACCCTTTGGTTTGCATGCTGGCACTCAATCCACTGAGCCACACCAGCCAGGGGGTGGCTTCAGTTTTAAACCATGTGAATGTACTACCTAATCAAAAAATAAATTAAATTGTTATTTTTTTAAAAGAATTTACCCCTTAGAAAGGCATTTTACTATTATTTTCTTTTTAAGATTTAACTTCTTAACAAAGTTTTGGCCTATTTTTTATAGTTTATATATAGTTCATATTTTTTACAGTTTATATGGCTAGCTTACTCTCAGTTTTGGCAGAATAGCCTTTGAATTACCTGGTAAATGCTAAGCATTTTAGTAGTGCCAGATGGAAAGTTTACTGCTCTTTTAAAATAAATACAAATTGACCAACCATGAATTTTTGCCTCACCCAGCAAATTAAATATCACCAACAATTTATTCAGGTTAAACTGAATTATGAGTGGAAAAACAGATTATGTACAAGAAAACTTAAAACAACCATTTAAAATTTTTTTAACTTGATGATTTTTTGAGAGAGAGAGGAAGGGAGGGGGAGGGAGAGAGAGGGAGAGAAAGAGAGAAACATCGATTTGTTTCACTCAGGCATTCATTAGCTGATTCTTATATGTGCCCTAACTGAGGATCAAACCCACAACCTTGGCGTGTCAGGATGACGCTTTAACCAGCTATGCTACCTGGCCAGGCCTGGCAGGTCCCTTTTTATTGGCATCCTTACTGAAGCTTTTTTGGACTCCTGAGTGCAAATTGTAAACATTTATACACTTCCTGAAAGATAAACTTTGAGATCATTCCATGAAGTGAAATTTTACATTGGTGTAAAGAAATGTAAAATGCTCCATAAAACATACCTCTTATCCCTTGTCCCTGATTTTTCCTTTTCGAGTGGAGGGTGTAGGACGGTGGGGAATAGGAAGGCAGAGAAGTTGGGCGATAGTATGTGTCTGTGTGGTAGGGACATAGTGCTCCAAGGCAGGCAGCAACTGAGAGGGGTTGGGTGTGGAGGAATGAGGTTTATGTGAAAGTGGAGGTGAAACTAAGGCTGGGTTCTGGGGTAGGAGGAAGAGTCTGGGGAAGAGGGAAAGGAAGTGTTAGGTAGAGGCACTGGCATCTAGAAAAGCACCGATATGGAGACCCACTGGTTGAACTTCAGGGACTTTGGCATGGCTTTGGCACGGAGTCAGGATACTTGCCCTCAGTGGGGGGCAGGGATGGGAAGATGGGCTACATCCAAATCAGCAGCGTGGACCTCACCTGTGGGTGATGTGTCCTGTTTAGCATGAAAATCAGATTTGTGAACTTTGGAAAGATCACTTGGAAAGTCTTGTGGAGACAGGTCAAGACTAGAGACAGGCACATTAACTTTGACAGTTGTTACCACAGCTCAGACCTAAGATGAGGGACTGGGCCAGGGGGTGCCCTGGTGGGGATGGAGAGGGGGAGACAGATTTGAAAGACACTCACGAGGTGGAATCGGTGGGGCTTGAGGAGGTACAGGGTGAGGAGGAACAGGGGACAAGGACATCAAGGCATTTGGATGAGTGGAAGTTCACAAGTGACTCAGAGAACAAGGAAGGAGAAACGGGTTTGGAAAGGAAAAATGAGTTCTATTTGGGGTAGTGACTTTAAGGTGCCTGCGGGACAGGAAGTTCTGGTTGGCATTGGGAGTTGTCAAGTTTGTCATCACCGGCAGTGAGTGCTAACGACGCCTTAAAGGCAGGGCTGTGTGTTTTTTGGTGGTGGTTGTTTTAAATCTTTATCTTACTCATCTTTCTCTCCCTCAGCACTAATCACAGTGCTTCGTATATAGGGGGTGTGTGGTGTGAGTGGAACAGATCTCATCCCTTGAGATGTGATCTTGAATTCCGGGGGAAGTAATTTCCCCTCTTACACCTGTTTCCCCTTTTGTTCGTGAGGGAGTTGAACCAGGTCAGTAATTCTCAAAGTTTTGCGATAGTCTGGTATATTGGAATCAATTATGTGGTATGGCAAGTAATTTTTAACTAATTAAGAGCTGATGCTTCCTCACCCTTTAAATGAGACTTGATTTATGTCACTGTTTCCTAATTGCATTCCAGTATGTTAAGTTTGAGAGAAAGGGGTGGAGTTCTAGTTAGTCAGCTGGAGTTTCATAACTCTGGATATACCAGTGGCTGTGTCACATACAGATGAGGTGGGAAAAAAGGTAGATAAGGACTTACAACAGCAAAATTCTGTTTATATCTAGGATATGTTATCCTGCTCATAAATAATTTTTATTTTTGCAACTTCAGGAACTCTATTTTAAGGACCTTTCCAAAAGGAAAAAACAAGTCATGGAGAAGAATGGGAATAACCGAAAGCTTCGGGTTTGTGTTGCTACTTGCAATCGTGCCGATTACTCTAAACTCGCACCCATCATGTTTGGCATTAAGACGGAACCAGAGTTCTTTGACCTTGATGTGGTGGTGCTTGGCTCTCACCTGATAGACGACTATGGGTAAGATGAAAGCATTTCCTTATGATGCTCTTCATTGCAACATGGTGCCCTGGCGAGAGCTTGGATCTAGGAACTATGTGGACCTAGCTTCAAACCTCAGTCCTACCACTTAGTTTTTAGGTGGCTCTGGAGGAGTTGCTTAGTATCTCTGAGGCTCAGGTTCCTCAATTATAAAACAGAGTGAAAACCTATGTTGTAGGTTATCATGAAGAGTGGAGATAGTAATATAGAGGATTCATCACAGTTACGCTGCTTAATAGATGCTTGGTGCTGTTATTACATTCAGGAGAAGTGGCACTTTTATAGTGTGTAATATAATAATTTGATTCCATGTAATCCATTTTGTGAGTCCTAATGGTAATTCTACATTAAAACTGGTATATAGCTCAACAGCATATAAAATAGTAGATATGAAACAAGATTTTAAAAATCTAATTGATTTACAAGGTAACGTAGAATGTTATGTTACCATTGCCATTTATATTTATTTTGATTGATCAGAGTCAAAATAGGAAAAATGACAAGCTGGGAAATCTTTGAGGGAGCAGAATACGTAAACCAAAGATGAACATTCATTTTGTTGCCTGTAATACAGTGGCATTTAGCGCACCCTTGTGGCATGGAAATGTTAATGCAAGATGGTAAAAAACAGTATTAAATGTGAAAGAAGCTTGTGTTAAAGAAAATTGTCTTTTTCAGACTGTTCTTTAAAAACAAGATAATAACAACAGCAAAAAAACAAAGAAAAACTTGCCTCCAAAAACCAGTTTAGCAATTTGAATCTAACTTAGAGTAGGGAAGAAATTTATAGAAGCTCAAAATTTCGTAACTTTTCAAAATGTGAAATGAATTCTGCGTAAGAAAACTCACTTCTTATATACATAGGGTAAAGATAGGATGCAAGAGCAGAGAAATGTTAGCTAGAGCCTGAAATGGACATCCGAGTGGGCTATTTTACGTCTATGAGAAAAGTGCGACAGAAGACTAGTGGGAGAGCCCCCAAAGGAATTGTGGTTGGTTTCCTATCTGCCTACCACAGTGACTAAGTGTGGGGATGTAGTGTTTATCTGGTGACACTGGTAAATAGGAAATTTGTCTAATGCTTAATGGAAATGTATGTTTAAAGTACATTCTAACAGAAGAAATTGGTTGCTTCTGGGGAGAGGAACTGGATGATGGGAAACAAAGCGAGAAGGTAGTCTTTTCACTGTATAACCTTTTGTGTCTTGAATTTTATACCATGAGGATATACTTTAAGAAGACATCAAACCAACAGAAAAATAAGTTACCTTTCTACTTCAACTGCTCAGATTTTTTTTTTAAAGCATTTTTATGCTCTTAAGAATTAGGCAGAAAAAGGAAAGGAAATCAAATGAACAAAGACTACTTAGAAATTCATTTTTTTGTTTATTTACCAAACAATTTTCTAAAGAGGTGAGGAATATTCCTAAACATCTTCCAAGGCACAGGAAAGCCCCCTGCACAACAAAGGGTCTGTCTGGCTCAAAATGTCAGTAGTCCTGAGGTTAAGACACCTGGCTGTATGGTGTTTCCCCACAGAAATGTGGGGGGGGCGGAGTGGAGAGAACTGTGGCCAAGATGGCAGAGTAGGTCAGTGCAGCACTTACATCCTCCCACAACCACATCAAATTACAGCTAAACTACAGGACAACCATCATTCAGAACCCCCTGAACTCTAGCTGAACAGGAGTCCTATTACTAAGGGTACAAGGAAGAAACCACATCCAGACTGGTAGGAGGGATGGAGACGAGGAACAGACTGGCCCCACACCCACGTGTGGCAGTTAAAATTGGGAGGGACATCTTGGCTCCTGAAGAGCGAGGAGTGCCAACCCCACATGAGCCTTCAGCTTAGGGCTTAAGTGTTGGGAAGAGAAGTCCCCATAACGTCTGGGGGTGAAAACCACCCGGGACTGTAAGTCCAGCTGAGTAAGTCCAGCTTACTCAGCTGAGTAAGACAAGGGCTCCAGGAGTCCCAGACATTTCTCTTAAAGGTCCCCATGCTCTTATTTGGACTTACTTGCTCTGAGCTCCAGCACTGGGGCAGTAGCTGGCAAGGTGCCAGGGGCATATGTGGGGGACAGGGGGATACTGAATTGTTTGGCTTTAGGACAAGGGTTGGAGGGGCAATGTCTCCCAGACAGAAGTACTGGCACGGGCCATTATTCCTTTTCTGGACCCTCTTTCCACAGAGCCAGCAGGTAGGCCACATATCTGAGTCTCCATCAACCTAATACAGTTCTTCCTGCCCCGGTGACTCCCTGAGCCCTTGCCCCACCTGACTTATAGGCCCACCAAAGATGTTTCCACCAGCTTTTCTGTCTTGGCTCAGGTGCAGACTTTCCTGCAGTCTCTCAAACAAGCAGCATCTAGTCTTGGCACGCCTTGTACCTCTTGCTAAGTGGCCCCAGGCCTGGCACTAGTGGCAGCCAGCCTTGGTTCAAAGATTGGCCTCTTCCAGGCACCTCTGAGCCCAGCACAAGTAGCAGCCATCTGCAAACCACTTTGCAGCTTATCCTGGGTAGCCCCTGGCAGTGCACAGGTGGTTCATGACCTTTGCCTGCACCTCCCAGGAGGCCCCAGAGCTAGCACTCCTGGTGGACCACTTCAGACCACAGCAAAATACCCAACCACCTCCATGAGCAATGTATTCAAGGGGAAGACTCGGCAGGCACCTGAGCCCTGTTGAAGTGAATAGGGCTCTGAGATCAGCCACTGCACAGCAGATCCTCCATGGTGGTCATGGCCAGTTCTTGCAGCAGATTGACCTGGGGGGTAAATCCCTCCCATTGACATGCCAACAGCAATTAAGGCTCAACAACAGCATGAGGGTGCACACATCCTACATGCGGGGATGCACCTGTAGCACCCAGCTTGGCTAACTGGGGAGGGAGGCTGTGTCACTGGGCCCTACAGGACATCAGAACAAGGCCACGCTGCCAACACTGGGAGATGTAGCAGCTCTACCTAATGTGTAGAAACAAACACATGGATACAGCCTAACTGAGAACACAAAGAAACATGTCCAAATGAAAGAACAAAATTCCAGAAAAAGAACTAAACAAAATGGAGACAAGCAATCTACCAGATGGAGAGTTCAAAACATGAGTTATAAGGATGCTCAATGAACTTAGGGGAAGACTGGATGAACTTAGTGAGAACTTCAACAAAGAGGTAGGAAACATAAAAATTGAGATAGGAAACATAAAAAAGAACCAGTCAGAAATGAAGAGTACATTACAGGGAATCAACATTAGAGTAGATGAACCAGAGGATGAAATCAGTGATTTGGAAGATAAGCAAGCTGAAAACACCTAATCATAGCAGGAAAAAAAATTTTTTAAATGAGGATAGTTTAAGGAGCCTCTGGGACAACATCAAGCATATGAATATTTGCATCATTGGGGTGCGAAAAGGAGAAGAGAGCAAAGAAGTGAAAACCTATTTTAAAAAATAATGGAAAATAGGCATACAAGTCCAAGAAGTGCTGAGAGTTCTAAACAGTGAATCCAAAGAGGGTCATACCAAGACACATCATAATTAAAATGCCAAAGATTAAAGACAGAGAATCTTAAAATCAGCAAGAGAAAAGCAGTTAGCTACCTACAAAGGAGCTCCCATAAGACTGTCAGCTGATGTATCAGTAGAAACTTTGCAGGCCAGAAGAGACTGGCATAAAATATGCAAAATGATGAAAAGCACCACGATTACTCAGCAAAGCTATCATTTAGAATCAAAGGACAGATAAAGAGCTAAAGGAGTTCACCACCAAATCAGTAATATATGAAATATTAAAGGTCTTAGCTAAGAAGAAAAAAATATGAACAATAAGATGGCAGTAAATACATACCTATCAATAATTGAATCTATAAAAAAAAACAAAACCATAGATACAGAGAATGTTTTGATGGTTACTGGATGGGATGAGGATTTGGGGTTGGGTGAAATAGGTGAAGGGATTAAGAAGTACATATAGGTAGTTACAGAATAATCATTGGGATTTAAAGTACAGCTCTGGGAATAGAGTAGCCAAAGAACATGAATGCATGACCTATAAACAATGACACAATTTAAAAGAAGATAAAACTAATACATAGAACAATACAAATATAATATTTAAAAAATATGCATACTAAAAAAGCTAAAAAAGGCATATACATCCATATGTTCACTGCAGCATTATTTACAATAGCCAATCTATATGTAAGCAACCGAAGGGTCCATCAGCAGATGAATGGATAAAGAAAAAGTGTTGCATATGTACAGTTGAATTTTATGACTCAGTCTTAAAAAATAAAGAACAAGCCCTGGCTGGTAGCTCAGTGGATTGAGCGTGGGCTGCGAACCAGGCATCGCAGGTTCGATTCCCAGTCAGGGCACATGCCTAGGTTGCAGGCCATGTCCCCCAGCAACCGCACATTGATATTTCTCTCTCTCTCTCTCTCTCTCCCCCTCCTTTCCCTCTCTAAAAATAAATAAATAAAATCTAAAAAAAAATAAAAAAAATAAAGAACAAAATCTTGCCATCTGTAACAACATGGATGGAGCTAGAGGGTATTGTGCTGAGTGAAATAAGTCAGATAAAGACAAATGCCATATGATTACACTTATTCGTGGAATAAAAAACCCAAAATAAATGAACAAGCAGAACAGAAACAGACTTATGTGAAGGGGTTGTGGGACTGGGTGAACAAGGTGAAGGGGTTAAGAAGTACAAATTAATAGTTACAGAATAATCAAAATTATGGAGAAGGGAGAGAAGTTTCCCGTGTGCCCCACTCCCCCGCACATGCGCAGCCTCCCTCATTATCAACGTCTTTCACCAGGGTGGTACATTCGTTCCAGCTGATGAGTCTGTGTTGACACATCATCATCACCCAAAGTTCTAGTTCATGTTAGGGTTCAACTTGGTGGTATAAATTATGGTTTGGACAAAGCTATAGTGACATGAGTCTGTTGTTACAGCATCATACAGAGTTGTTTCATTGCCCTAAAAATATGTTCTACCCTTTTATCCATTTCATCTCTTCTTCCCCCCAACCCTAGGCCACCACTGATTTTTTTTTTACCATCTCCACAGATTTGCTTTTTTCAGAATGTCATACTGTTGGAATCATAAAGTATGCAGCCTCTCAGATTGGCTTCTTTCACTTAGCAACATGCATTTAAGTTTCCTTCATGTATTTCAATAGCTTGATAATTTCTTTTTAGCACAGAAAAATTGCTATAAACATCTGTTTTGCAGATTTTTTTTTTGTATGGGTTGTGGACATAGTTTTCAGCTCCTTTGGGTAAACAGAAGGGCATGTTTTCTGGATTGTATGACTAGAGCATTTTAGTTTTTTAAGAAACTGCCATGCTGTCTTCAGAGTGGCTGTATCATTTTGTATTCTCTGTGCAATGAGAGCGAGTTCCTGCTGCTCCACCTCCTCACCAGCCTTTGGTGTTCTCAGTGTTCTGGATTTTAGCTATTGTAATAGGCGTGTGGTGGTATCTTGTCGTTTTAATTTTTATTTCCCTGATGACATATGGTATGAGGCAGCTTGTCATCTGCTTGCTTGCCATCTTTGTATCATCTTTGGTGAGGAGGAGTCTGTTAAGGTCTTTAGCCTATGTTTTAATTAGGCTGTTTTATTTGTAAGTTTTATCCCCATACATCAAACAAGAAATCCTGAAGGAAATTAGAAAAGATTTTGAACTGTATAATAAATATTGTAATATACCAAATTTGTGGGTATAGATGAAGCAATGCATACAGGGAAATTTATATCTTTAAATACCTATCTTAAGAAAAAGACAAGTTTGGGGGAAGGAGGAAAGAAGGTGGAAGGAGGGTATAAGGGGGATAAATGGTAATGGAAAAAATACAATAAAAAATAAACTATTAGATAGGTCCCAGCCAAGATAGAAGCAAACGTAGATATGCTTCACCTCCTAGCACAACCAAAAGAAGGAAACAACCAATTTAAAAACAAAAAACAACCAGAATTGCCAGAAAATTGAACTGTATGGAAGTCTGACAACCAAGGAGAAGAAACATTCATCCAGATTGGTAGGAGGGGCAGACAGGATGCATGGCAAGGCAGTGACTGGCAGACAGGGAAGGTGGTCTGAGGAAGCAGCTGTGGTGGCTGGCGGCCTAGCAGCACTTCCATATGCGTATAAACCAGGAGGAACAACTGGGAAGTGAGACAGACCATGCAGCCCAAGGTCTCAGTGCAGGCAAGATAAGGCCTCAGAACATCTGGCTGTAATAACCTTTGGGGGTTGTGGTGGGGAGAGAAACTGCCAGTCTCTTGAAATCAGGGAAAGAGCTGAGTAAGTGGTATTGTTCCCTCTCTGACCCCTCCCCCACATACAGCACCTCAACACAATGAAGTGGGTTGCTTCACCTTGGCAAATACCTAAGTCTCCGCCCCTTGCAACGTAACAGGTGCATGGGATAAAGAAATATGACCCAAATGAAAGAACAGATCAAAACTCCAGAAAAACAACTAAGCAATGAAGAGAGAGCCAATCTATCAGCTGCAGAGTTCAAAAGACTGGTAATCAGGTGATTGAGTACGACTATAAAATAGAGGAAGAAATGAAGGCTATACAAAGTAAAGTAAAGAAAAATATACAGGGAACCATCAGTAAAGGGAAGGAAGCTGGGATTTAATTAACAATTTGGAACAAAAGGAAGAAATAAACATTTAACCAGAACAGAATAAAGAAACAAGAATTGAAAAAAATGGGGAGAGGCTTAGGAGCCTCTGGGATAGCTTTAAATGTTCCAATACCCTACCCATAGGGGTGCCAGAAGGGGAAGGGGAAGACCAAAAAATTGAAAACTTACTTGAAAAAATAATGAAAGAAAATGTCCCCAGTCTGGCAAAGGAAATAGACTTCCATGTAGTCCAGGAAGCTCAGAGAGTCCCAAACAAGTTGGACACAAAGAGGAATACACCAAGACACATCATAATTACCCAAGATTAAAGATAAGGAGAGAATCTTAAAAGCAGCAAGAGGAAAGGAGACAGTTACCTACAAAGGATTTGTAGGTAAGAAGGGGCTGGAAAGAAGTATTCCAAGTCATGAAAGGCATGGACCTACATCCAAGATTATTCTATCAAGCAAAGCTTTCATTTAGGATGGAAGGGCAGATAAAGTGCTCTCCAGATAAAGTCAAGTTAAAGGAGTTCAACATCACCAAACCCTTATTATATGAAATGTTAAAGGAACTTAATCTAAGAGAAAGATCAAAACTATGAGCAGTAAAATGACAACAAACTCACAACTATCAACAACCTCACCTAAAAAAAAAAAAAAACAAACTAAGCAAACAATAGAACAGGAAGAGAATCACAGAAATGGAGATCACATGGAGGATTATCGGCGGGGGGGAAAGGGGAGAATGGAGCAAAAGGTACAGGGAATAAGAAGCATAAATGGTTGGTAAAATAGACAGGGGGTGGTTAAGAATAGTACAGGAAATGAAGAAGCCAAAGAACTTATATGTACGACCCATAGACATGAATTAAGGGGGGCGGGAGGAATTCTGGTGGGAGGAGGTTGCAGGGTGGAGGGGAATAAAGGGCAGAAATAAGATGGGACAACTGTAATAGCATAATCAATAAAATATACTTTAAGAAACAGTCAAATGATAACAATCTCCCAACTATCAACAACTATCTAAAAAAACAAAAACTAAGCAAACCACTAGAAAATGAAATGAATCACAGAAATAGAGTTCACATGAAAGGTTATCAGCAGGGAGGGGGTGAATGGGGAGAAACGTACAGGGAATAAGAAACACAATTGGTAGGTAGAAAATAGACAGGAGGAGGTTAAGAATACTATAGGAAATGGAGAAGCCAAGGAACTTTTTTGTATGACCCATGGACATGAACTAAGGAGGGGGAATGTTGGAGGGAATAGGGGTACTGGGTAGAGGGGGATAAAGGGTAGAAAGAAAGAATGGGAGAACAGTAACAGCATAATCAATAAAATATACTTAAAAAATGAAACAAGTTTAGGATCAATTATGTTTCCACTTTAGTAAACAAACAAAAAAATTAAACCCTAATTAAGTAGAAGGAAGGGAATAATAAAGATGGGAAATCAGTGAAATATGAAAGTAGATTAAACAATAGAGAAATTTAACAGAGCCAAAATTTATTTCTTTCAAAATATTACAGCCATTAAAAGACTAAAAGGGGAGTATTAGGCTAAGAAAGCTGACAACTTAGATAAAATGGACAAACTCCTTGAAAAACACTGCTTACCAAAACTGGCAGAAAAAAAATCTCAGTAGCCCTATATCTGTTAAAAATTGAATTCATTATCAAACACTTTCTATAAAAATCGTTTCCCACAAACAGGACTTCACTCATGAATTCTATCAAACATTTAAAGAAAAAAATAATACTAATCTTATGCAAACTTAGAAAATAGGGGAGCAGATGACTCTCCAGATTGTAAGATAAGCATAATTCTGACATCAAAACCTGACAAAGACATTGTAAGAAGATAAAACTCAGACCAATATCCCTCATGAATATAGAGGGATATATCCCTCATGAACATAACGTTTTAAACAAAATATTAGCAAATCATATCCAAAAATATAAAAAAACAATTAATACATCATGACCAAGTGGTTTTATCTCAGGAATTCAAGGTTAATTTCACATCTGAAAATCAATTAGTATAATTAACATCTTAACAGAATAAAGAAGAAAACCCATATGATCATTAATACATGTTAAAAAACATTTGACAAAATTAAACAACTACTTAGATAAAAAAAACTTGTATTAAACTTGGAATAGAATGGAAATTCTTTAGTCTGATAAAGGGCAACTGTAAAAAACCTATAACTAACATATAATGTGTGCTTTCTTTCTAAAATTGGGAACAAAGTAAGGATACCCACTTTCTCTTCAACTTGTATTAGACATTGAGGCCCACACAATAAAGCAAGAAATAGAAATAAAGGCACAGAGACTCTCTATTTACAGACAACATAGCTTGTGTAGCACAATCCAAAGGAATCTGTGAGATGACTTTTAGGATATCCGTGTGAGGTAAAGTGATGTATGTAAAGAATCCTTTGTGATCTCAGGAAATATTAGTGTTGAAGGAATTAAGTAAATTACAAAATTGTATGTGTACTGTGTTCTCAACCATGTTAAAATATGCATGAAATGGCTAGAAATACAATCAAAATGATAACATTGATATTGCCAAATGTAGGTTTATGGATGCTAATTTTTAGTATTTTTCCATTTTTCAATAATAAATGTATTGCATATTTAGGAAAAAAGCCATACCTTTTAGAATTTCATGATAACACGTAGGAAACTTTATGGCATTGCAAATTGCTATTGTGTTGAAGCATGAAGCAGACTTGAAAGTGCATTTCATAGCCAAGTTAATGCTGTAAAACTTTCTTTTCACCCCAGTCAGAATCATGCTGCATCAAGCCCTGGCTGGTGTGGCTCAGTGGATTGAGCACCGGCCTGTGAAGCAAAGGGTCACTGGTTCGATTCCCAGTCAGGGCACATGCCTGGGTTGCAGGCCAGGTCCCCAGTGGGGTTCGTGTGAGAGGCAACCAGACATTGATGTTTCTCTCCCTCTCTTTCTCACTCCCTTCCCCTCTGTCTAAAAATAAATAAAGATAAAATATTTTTAAAAAGAATTAGGCTGTATCAATAATACAAAGAAAATTTAGGTGATAATTTCCATCATTCACAAGTTTATATTAGTAGTATGTCAGGTGTCATGGTTCCCTACTATTTTTTTAAATGATATTTGCTTTTGTAAGTAGTATTTTTTTCTATTAAGTAGCATATTTTTCTTTAAAAATTTATAAATATATAAAAAAAGTCATGACCATTGTACATTGTGGTCCTTTTTCCCTAATAAAATTCGCCTTCAGATAGTTCTCCCTCCAGGTCCTCACTGCATAAGTAAGAGTTCCAAGATGCTGCTGGATGGTTGTATCTTTTTTTTTTCTTCTGTGAAAGAGCTTATTAGTGAAGCAGTGAGGCAGACGGTGGCTACTCCACCGTCAGAGCAGCTGCGTGGTTATACCTTAGTCTGGGCGGTGGCTACAGGGCATGCAGTCAGAAAAATTCATCAAGTGATCCATGCATTTGTAGTCTGTGCTTTTAATTTTTTAAGCTGTACTTCAATTTATTTGACAAGGACATTTTATAAAATATTTCTCCCTTCAGAGTTGATTTTAGATTGCTTTTCTCATGTTTTTATGGCCCCGTATTTAATATGCTCTTGCGTTTTTATTTCTCTCCTGCTTTAGAAATACATACCGCATGATTGAACAGGATGACTTTGACATTAACACCAGGCTACACACAATTGTTAGAGGGGAAGATGAGGCAGCTATGGTTGAGTCAGTAGGCCTGGCCCTAGTGAAGCTACCAGATGTCCTTAATCGCCTGAAGCCCGATATCATGATAGTTCACGGAGACAGGTTTGATGCCCTGGCACTGGCAACATCTGCTGCCTTGATGAACATCCGGATCCTTCACATCGAAGGTGGAGAAGTCAGTGGGACCATCGATGATTCCATCAGACACGCCATAACAAAGCTGGCTCATTACCATGTGTGCTGCACCCGAAGTGCCGAGCAGCACCTGATATCCATGTGTGAGGACCACGATCGCATCCTTTTGGCAGGCTGCCCTTCCTATGACAAACTTCTCTGTGCCAAGAACAAAGACTACATGAGCATCATTCGGATGTGGTTGGGTACGTATCAGACTCTATTCAGTCTAATGGTTGTCTTTGTCTGTGTCAGGTATATTTTATTTTATTTATTATTTTTTAAAAAAGATTTTATTTATTTATTTTTAGACAGAGGGGAAGGGAGTGAGAAAGAGAGGGAGAGAAACATCACTGTGTGGTTGCCTCTCATGTGGCCCCCACCAGGGACCTGGCCTGCAACCCAGGCATGTGCCCTGACTGGGAATTGAACCGGAGACCCCTTAGTTCACAGGCCAGCGCTCAGACCACTGAGACACACCAGCCAGGGCCCATGTTGGGTATACTTTAATCCTTTCAGAAACTATCATGAATAGAATATTCTATTAGCAATCAGAAGGCTGAGGTTATAAATCATAGATCTTGCCATGTGGTTTGACTTTACCTCTCTGAGACTCACCTTTTCTGTTAAAAAGGCTTAACGGATATTCATACAATGAAATGCCTTTTAATACATTAAATATGTGATGGGTGAATAGTTACAGGGATAGATCTTAACACAGCAAAAAGGGGAGAAAAGCAAGCTACAATATTCATGTATAATATGATGCCGTTTCTATGACAACAGTAACAGAATGGGAAGATTAAGGGAGTATGTACACCAAGTCATTTATAATATTTGTGTCTGGTTAGTAGAATGATGGGTGTTTTTATTTTTGTTTTCCTTTATTTTGTTTTTTAGCACAATGAAAATTTGTTATTTTTAATTTTAATGCCTTTCTTACTTGATTATTGGAATACTTAGATAATGAATGTTAGAAGTGGTTTAGTAAGCTATAAGTACTTATTAAAAGGGATTATGATGATTATTATTAAAAGCAAAAGTCATAGTTGTACCTTAGAGTTTATCTCTGTAACTAAGCCTTAAGGTCTGAAATCTTCAATGTTCAATGATCTAGCCTCCTGTAAATTAACCTTTTGCTAATCAGAGGCAAAGATAATAGGTTTACAAACAGAATTTCATTGATTAATTTATAGTGAGAGTACTATCTAGGGAACAAGTCAAATAATCGTCTGGTTAGGTATTTAGGATTCTCCTTTTGAAGAGGTAGACGTGTTGAATAATGAAGTTAATGAATGAATTGATTTGGTGATGGTGTGTATTTTACATCAGATCACATTAAAACAGGAAAGGGATTGGGCTTTTCTGCTCTGTAAGTTAATCCATTCTATGTATTTCTTATTCTTGGACAGATTTGTAGTTATTAAAAAACCTGACTAGATAATGCAGGCAAATAAACTTGTTTCTTTAGTCTCTCCTGTTTGTATGCTTCTAAGTAAACGTTCTTTCATTCTGTTCTGATTATACTGTTAGCTCTGTATGTGTTCTACAAAACTTTGGATTGTTGAAAAACTTGCAATGAATAGAAAATAATTGTTATAAAGTGGAATGCAGCAAGCTTGTACTTGTAGGGCTTAAAGTTCTATTTGAAACCATTTGAGCAGTAGCTTTATGAAAAGAAAGATGAAAAAAGAGCAAAAACTAGATTAAAACAAACAAACCAGTATGTGTGTTGAGAGGAAGAGAATGGGTGGGAACAAAACCATGAGCCCAGGCCACCTGCCTCTGCCAATAATACATTTGCAAAGTCTGTACCTGCTTCTTCTCATGTTTCCCACACTGCTCATAAACGGGAAAAGTAGTGTTGGGTATGCCTCTCAGAATATGTGACTTTGTAAGCAGAACATTAATTAATAACAGTCCTAATAAAATATTAGCAAAGTTAAAAAGACATATTAAATTCCCAGTAATGAAAGAAATGGTGCAGTAAATATAGAACTTTAACACAGAACAAAACAATGGCACCTCCATGGAAAGGGCTGGGTGGAGGGGCTGAAGCTGCTGAGGTCTGGAGATAGAGACAGTGATGGTGTCAGAAGTTGTGCACTGAGAAGCAGCTGTAGGCTTTGCACAAAATAAATTATTGCCAGGGTTGGCTAGCTCCAGTTCATTGTCCTGTGTGTTCTTTTTCACTGTTTTTTTTTCAGACATCTAGTTCTTGCATTATATGGTTACTTTCTAAATAGTGCACATGCTTCTTAATCCCACTTCAAGGAGAACACAAGTGAGAAGTGGAAAGCTCTCATGGGGTAAAACTGCTGTAACTGTCTCTTCACCTTCCACTTGCCCCTTAGCAATAAGTTATACAGAATGGTCCTGTCTGCAGGGGACTTCCGGAACTCTATGACATCCTCACTCTCAAAGAAAAATTGCCACAACTCCCCCCCCCCCCCAAAAAAAAGCCGAAGAGGTCAGAGACACAGGTACTCCATAGCTGGGTGTATACATTTAGGTTAAGGTTATTTGTATCCAGCCATGGGGAATTGTGTATGAAAAACTCAACTACCGCATTAAAGGCTGACATCATTCTTCCATTTACGAGTCACGGAGGAGCTTATTCACGTTATAGAACTGTGCACTATAGCAGGGCCAACTTGTACTATATCCTTTATCTCTTTTATTGCTATTTCTCTCCCCATAGTTTTTTTTTTAAATATATCTTATTGATTATGCTTTTACAGTTGTCCCATTTTCCCCCTTCACTCCCCTCCACCCTGCACACCCTCTCCCACCCACATTCCCCCTCTTTAGTTTATGTCCATGTGTCATAAGTTCTTTAGTGTCTACATGTCCCATACTATTCTTGCCCTCCCCCTGTCTATTTTCTACCTACTATCTATGCTACTTATTCTCTGTACCTTTTCCCCCTCTCTCCTCCTCCCACTCCCCTGTTGCTAACCCTCCATGTGATCTCCATTTTTGTGGTTCTGTTCATGTTCTAGTTGTTTGCTTAGTTTCTTTTTGTTTTTGTTTTAGGTGTGGTTGTTAATAATTGTGAGTTTGCTGTCATTTTACTGTACATGTTTTTTTTATCTTCTTTTCCTTATCTTCTTTTTCTTAGATAAGTCCCTTTAACATTTCATAAAATAAGGGCTTGGTGATGATGAACTCCTTTAACTTGACCTTATCTGAGAAGCACTTTATCTGCCCTTCCATTCTAAATGAAAGCTTTGCTGGATAGAGCAATCTTGGATGTAGATCCTTGCCTTTCATGACTTGGAATACTTCTTTCCAGCCCCTTCTTGCCTGCAAGGTCTCTTTTGAGAAATCAGCTGACAGTCTGATGGGAACTCCTTTGTAGGTTACTGTCTCCTTATCTCTTGCTGCTGCTAGGATTCTCTCCTTCATTTTCACCTTGCCTAATGTAATTATGATGTGCCTTGGTGTGTTCCTCCTTGGGTCCAGCTCCTTTGGGACTCTCTGAGCTTCCTGGACTTTCTGGAAGTCTATTTCCTTAGCCAGATTGGGGAAGTTCTCCTTTATTATTTGTTCAAATAACTTTTCCACTTGTTGCTCTTCCTCTTCTCCTTCTGGTACCCCTATAATTCGGATGTTGGAACATTTCAAGATGTCCTGGCAGTTCCTAAGCCTCTTCCCATTCATTATTTTGAATTCTTATTTCTTCATTCTTTTCTGTCCGGTTGTCTCTTTCTTCCTTCTGGTCCACTCCATTGATTTGAGTCCCAGTTTCCTTCCCATTACTATTGGTTCCCTGTATATTATCCTTTATTTTACTTAGCATAGCCTTCATTTTTTCATCTAATTTGTGACCAAATTCAACCATTTCTGTGAGCATCCTGATCACCAGTGCTTTGAACTGTGCATCTGATAAGTTAGCTATCTCTTCATCGCTTAGTTGTATTTTTTCTGTAGCTTTGATCTGTTCTTACATTTGGGCCATTTTTTTTTTTGTCTTGTTGCGCCTGTTACTTATGAGGGGTGGATCCTTAGGTGTTCTTGAGGGCGGGGCAACCCAGTCACTGGGTTGTCACGCTATATGTGGGGCAGAGGTCTGAGAGGGAACAATGGCACTTGCTCTGCTTCCTGCCAGATTTCAGTCCCTTCCCCTGCTTCCCCCAAGCCAACTGGGCCATTCTGGTGCTGATTTTCGTGTGGGTGGGCTTGTGCATGTTCCAGGACCCTATGGGTCTCTCCAACGCACTCTCCTGTGAGGCTGGAGTCTTTCCCACAGCCGCCTCAACCCCCACGGGTGTTTTCAGTCGGTGTTTTGAGGCTTTATTTCCCCATGCTGGGGCCCTAAGTTTCATGGTTTGTCTCACTTCCCAGTTTCACCTGGTTTATCTGCCCACGAATGTGGGACCGCCCAGTCAGCCAGCTACTTTGCGCGCTGTGCCCCGCTCCACAGTGCTGCCTCACTGGGTCCACCTGCTGCCGTCTTGTGTGCCAGGGAGTCTGTCAGCTGCTGCCTTGAGCGGTTGGGGTCCACAAGGCACCGCTTTTTTTGCTGTGACGGCCCAACTCTGCCCCTTCTCCCGGTCTGGATGAATGTGTCTATCTTAACTCCTTGGTTGTTGGACTTCCATACAGTTCAATTTTCTGCCAGTTCTGCTTGTTATTTTGTTTCTAAATTATTGTTGTCCTTATTTTGGTTGTGCAAGGAGGCACAGTGTGTCTACCTATGCCTCCATCTTGGCCGAAAGCCCCCCCATAGTTTCTAATGGCCTTAGTCTCTATCTAGGGACTTAGCTGCATTTATGTTCATCACATCTTTCTAGACTTCTGTTTCTGATAGGTTCTTTTAGGCCTTTAAGTCTTTGCCCTACTTTGCATAAAAATTTAATAATTATATCTCCCCAAACCCCAGTTTAGAACATAATATAGGGCCAATAATTTTAAACAGTAGCCCTAGCTGGTGTAGCTCAGTGGATTGAGCGTGGGCTGCAAACCAAAGGGTCGCCGGTTCAATTCCTATTTAGGGCACATGCCTGGGTTGCAGGCCAGGTCCCCAGTGGGCAACCAAAAGGCAACCACACATTGATGTTTCTCTCCCCCTCTCTCTCCCTTCCCCTCTAAAAACAAATAAATAAAAAATATTTAAAAAATTCAAACCTATAGTCTTTGAATCAAATACTACTGAAGATTCTTAGTAAAAATTACGTTACCATTAAATCATAAAAAAAAAGCTATTTGAATTTGGAAATTAATGATAAACTTACAGTGTAAAATAAAGTTGATCATTAAAATTAGTATCACAAAGAAATATATTCTTATTAAAAATAAACAGGTGGAGCTCAGTTTTTAGTTTTATTCGGTAGTCTAGGCCCTGTTGATCAGTGCTTTGCTTCTCTGGCAGAGCACTTTAAATCTTTGCCGAGGAACTGTCCTTGGGATCCCAGCCTAGGGATAAGTGAAGTCTGTCTAATCCTTTGAACAGGCTTAGAAGTACTGGCCATTTGTTGAATCTGGTGGGTGATGGTATGGGGAAGCTCCTGTGTATTTATATGAAATGTAATTACTATTCATTCAATCTCTAAATGCCCTGATTTACAACATAATATTATTCATTGGTATTGCTGATAATTCATTAGATACACTAGTGAGAATTTGGGAAGATTCACATTTTTCTAATGCTTTGAAAAATTTTGGATTTGAAATAATTCTAGTGTCTGCTATTTCAAGATATATGTTTTGTTTGTGGTAGCACGTACCTTTGTTAAGTGTGCTGAATTCTTGGACTTGTTACTGTATATTCTGATCATTGGAATCTAATTTGGATGGCCTGCTAAAAATGTAACAAACTGCTTTCCCTTAGCATTTTTAAAAGCACAGACTTTGGGGTCTGCCTTTTGGAATTTGCTTCTTCCTCTGAGATTCTTAACTAATGAAGCAATGTGGTTGGATTTTCCTTGAACAGGTGATGATGTAAAACCTAAAGATTACATCGTTGCTCTACAGCACCCGGTGACCACCGACATTAAGCATTCCATTAAAATGTTCGAGTTAACACTGGATGCACTTATCTCATTCAACAAGAGGACCCTAGTTCTGTTTCCAAATATTGATGCAGGTAAAGGGACTTGAAGATGAAACTGTGCCGCCTACCTTTCCAGTTTTATGTTTCTATTCTGTCTTCTTTTGACTGCTATTCTTACCTTGCTCATTTTATGCTGAAGGCTGCTCTATTCGGAAATGTGTTCCAGTTTTCAAAGGATCACCAATTCTGCAGTAGAGTGAAGAGGCTGTGATGTTTTTGTCAAGTCTAGTAGAAACTTGATAGGAAATAAATACTAAAAAAAGGTCTTGCTAATCCTCATTTTCATTTTATGTTAAATCTCTTCCCTCCATTTTGCACTAGTAAGAAAATGCAACAGCCAGGAAATGAGCCTTAGAAGTCAAAAGTGTCTTTAGGAATGTAACGACCCCACTAACCACAGTCAAATGGCCATTGTTATGATTATTTCCTGTTCTCCTATTTATATTAGAGCTAGAGTCTCCAGTTGATCCTCAGGCCTGCCTGCGGGCTTTGGTGCCCTGAGACCTTAACCATGTTAATGGAGACACGAGATACCAGTGAGAAAGCCAGAGCAGGGTCTGTGGGTGCTGGTTACCATTAGCTGACACCGCTGATCGCTGAGCTCTTAGGTGCTGTGTGGTAACACAGGCAGGACCGCTTCGCTGCAGTGTCCAGATCACCATCTTTCTCTGAAAGAATCCCTGTCTTAGTGTCTCTTGAATAATCTTTATTGTTAGGGAAAACAAAGTAGGGTGTTAAAATGACTTTCTTTCAAAACTGTTATGAGTCTATGGGAAGATTTCTTTAAGTGGGGCTGTACTTGCCAATGAAAATTGTTTATCTCATAAACTGTGTAACAATTGTTTCTTTTCACTCTCGCAGGGAGCAAAGAGATGGTTCGAGTGATGCGGAAGAAGGGCATTGAGCATCATCCTAATTTCCGGGCAGTGAAACACGTCCCGTTTGACCAGTTCATACAGTTGGTTGCCCACGCGGGCTGCATGATTGGGAACAGCAGTTGTGGGGTACGAGAGGTTGGAGCTTTCGGAACACCTGTGATCAACCTAGGAACACGTCAGATTGGAAGAGAAACAGGTATCTACCTTCACCTGTATTTCAACTGGCTGGCTTAACACATGTGTGTGAATTATTACAAGGTATACAAATAGTATCAACAAATGAGTGAATGAAGTTAATGACCAGTTGCAGCCTAAAATCTATAAATAGCACACAGGGATCACCAAATTTTTTAGGGCTCTACTTACCTTTTTATTGTTTTTGTAATACCAGTTAGAGCGGAGAGTTTCTTAGGTAGCTGTGGCGTCCGATGGCGGTGTTTAAGAGAGGCTGGAGTTGAACGTGGCATCCGAGCTGTCCTGTAACCTCCATTCCAGTGGGAGGAGAGATCGATGATAAACCAAGGGGAAAAAGTTAGTCGGTGTGCTGCCCAGATGTGCGGGCCACATTAGGGCGGACAAGAGAAGGAGACTTTTAGATGATACTTCAGCTGAGATATGAATGACAAGGAATTAGCTTCATGAGGATCGGGGAGAAGCAGAGGAAAACACCACTGTGAAGACCAAGCTTAATACATCTGAGAAACAGAGGGGTCTGTGCAGTCGTAGGGCGGTGGGCAAGAAGAGTGGATACAAGACGATGTGAGAGAAGGAGGCAGACCCAAGTCAGGGTAAATACTTTGCACTTTTTTCTAAGTGTGATGGGAAGCCATGTAACGCAGTATTTCGTGTGTTTTGGAATGATCATCTGGCAGCTATATGGAGAGTGGAATGAGGTGGTGGGGTGGAAGCAGGGAGCGAGAGTGTTAAGAGGCTTGTTCAGTTCCTGTGAGATGATAGCAGCTTAGACTCCGTGACAGCGTTAGAGGTGAGAAAAGTCCGACTTGGGGTCCTTACGGTGGTCGCTATGGCTTGGATGTGGGCAGTGAAAGGGAGAAGGGAGGAGTCAACACTAACTCTGGGGCTGGGTGTGCTCTTTCCTGGTGGGGGGAAACTGAGGGAGGAGCAGATTTGGGAGGGGTGGAATTGAGAGTTCTCTAATGGCCATGTTAGGTTTGAGAAGCCTGTTAGATATCAGAGTGGAGATGGCCTCTAAGCAGCTAGATAGTTCCCAGGCAGAGTTCGAGGTGAAGATATGAGTGATTGGCACACGGGATGGTGTTAGGTTAGAGCATCAGTTCAGCTGCTTTACAGAGACACCCCAAAATAATAGTGCCTTAGGTGAGTTGGATTCTTCTTTGTTTCTTACTGGTATGGTAGGAACTTAGCCTCCATCTGTCTTGCTCTCAAGTCCACATTTTAGCCATTTGGAAGGGGGAAGGGAAGATGTCTTTCCTTTTAAAAGCACAACTTGGAAGTTGCAAATATTTCGTCACACATCTCATCAGAATGTAGCCACAAGGCCATGTCTAGCTGCAGGGGAAGCAGAAGAGTATATCCGTTAGCTGGGTGATCAGCTGCCCAGCTAAAATGCTGTTACCAGTACAGGGAAAGGGTGTTGAGGATAATGGCACACTCTGCTTGAGATGATATTTCAAACCAAGGGACTAAATGAGATTACCCAGGGGGAACATATAAATAGGGACAAGAATGGAGCCCAGGCCCGACCGCAGGAGCTCCTCAGCATTTAGAGTTCTGGTGAGGGAGGGAAGGCCCATCGAGGAAGACTGAAAAGGAACTGCTGGTGAGGTCAGAGGAAACCAGGAGTGTGGTGTCATTAAACCCAGGGAGGAGAGTGTCTCCAGAAGATGGTACTGAAAGCTGTTGAGAGTTCAAGTGAGATGTGAATGGATAATTTAATACTGGATTGAGCAGTGTGGTCCTCTGTCAGAAGCAGTTGCTGTGCTTTCTGCCACCACACTTCATAAACACGTGCCCATCCATCCTTCTTACCTTCTTTATACTGGAGCATGTGGGATGTGGGGCTCCTCTTGCCTGTCCACTGCTAGCCTTCTGTGTTGCAAATCACCCCTCCTGTCCTCTGAGGGACTTACCAGTTATCCTTTCTCTCCCATGTATCTTTCTTTAGCTTCCTCATCATTTAAACATGCCTGGGCCTCTCATTTCTTAGAAACAAAACAATACAAAATAACCCCTTCCTTGATCCCATACCCATCTCTCTCTAGCCATCACCCTTCTGCTCTTCCCCTCTTCTTAGCATTCTCACTGTATTTACTCCTTCATACCGGTCAGAGACTACATGGAGAGAAAGTGACTGCGCAGCTGCCGGGTAATTGACTGGCTGACCGTCCTGGCCTGACCAGCTGATGGCCAACTGGCTAAGCAGGTAGAAGGCAGCGCAGACTGGGAGAGTGGACATGCTAGATGACTAGATGAGTGACAGGTGGATTCTGTTGGGTTGGCCAAAAGGTTTGTTTGTTTTTTCCAAACGATGGCTCTAGTGGCGCTTAGTTGTCTTTGACTTCATTCAAGGTCAGTACAGTCTAACAGTATTGTTAGATTGTATTGTGACAGCTGTCTTCTTATCAGTGTGCATTAAAAAAAACTTACCAAAATTGGTGAATTTTGTGTAGCCGTTTTGTTATTGAAGATGGAAGAAATACGCAACATTTTTGGCACATTATGCTTTATTATTTCAAGAAAGGTAAAAATGCAAGTGAAACACACAGTTTTGTGCAGTGTATGCAGAAGGTGCTGTGATGATTGAATGTGTCAAAAGTGGTTTGTGAAGTTTTGTGCTGGAGATTTCTTGCTGGACCATGCTCCACGGTTGGGTAGCCCAGGTGAAGTTGATAACGATCAAATCGAGACATTGAGAACAATCAACATTATACCACATGGGAGATGGCTGATGTACTCAAAATATCCAAATCAATGAAGTTATTGGTGAAAATGAAAAATGTGTCTTTTATCTTATGGAAAAAATCATACAGATTTTTTTGCCAACCCAATAGATTAATCCACCTTCTTTATGACAATAAGTATACAAAAACTTTATTTTCTTTGGGAATGAAGGACCCTAGTGCCCTTAAGTATTTGACATATGGAAATCTTGCTGAGAGTGCTTTAAAGAAAGGTATACAGTAGAAAAGTTGGTGTCTCTCTAAAAGAAGACTTATCTGAAGTCCTCTGGAGCTCAGGGATAATTACGAGCATAACGAACTGCTAATTTCTTTATTCTTTGGGTATTCCCACCTCTGAATCACGGCACTGTGTCACTGGGTTTACCTAGGGGAGAATGTCCTTCACGTCCGGGATGCTGATACCCAAGACAAAATATTGCAAGCGCTGCACCTGCAGTTTGGGAAACAGTACCCTTGGTGAGTACATACCCCCTTTTTAAAACCTCTTTAAAAGAGGAGCTGCCTTCTGCACCATTTCCAAGCTGTGACCACTGTTTCACCCCTAACAGAGCTCTCATTCTCCACCCCGGGCCCCCAGCTGGTGGGGAGACAGGGCTTGTTAACATACGCCTATTGTTCTGCCAAGGGTTCCGATGGAGAATAATTTTTTTTATTTGTCTCAGTTAATTAACATAGCTAGGAAATAGGTCTTTAGCCTATTTTGATTTTCCATAGTATTAGAAAGTAATATTAACTGATTTTCTTTAAAAATAGTTTCGTTCAGCATTTTAATTTAGACTGCACTCCTTTCTATTTCAAATTAATGAGATTTTCCTGTATTTGAATGTTTTTTTTCCTGAATATAATTTTTCCCCCATGAATGTAAAGATGAAAACTTAAAAAAAAAAATTCGGTGGCACGGGCTCTCTCTGGCTCTGGGGATGCCTGGATGATCGTGCTGCAGCTGCCTGCATTTCCCAACGGATGGTATTTTGGATGGGAAGGAACTCTGGGTGCAGCCCAGGGTCGGGCTGGCCTGGCAGAGGGGGGTAGGGTTATTTTTGGGGTGTTCCAGAGGGGACAGGCTCTGAGGCAGAAGCCTGCCATTCTTCCAAAATTGTGTAGCTTTTGTATCTTATTGCTTTCATTTGTAAGCTACCCTACAGATTAAGATAGTTAAAAGTAACGGGGGGAGGGGGGAGAGGGGAGAGGCGGGGAAATGTAGGAGAACTCAGGTGTTAGAGTTTAGCCTTAATTGATAGGTTTAAGTGGTTAAAGCTGTAACTAAAGAGTTAAAGAGTTTAGCCTTAATGGGGGGACCTAAGTGACTAATGCCTGTGGAAAGCTGCTATTCCAAAACTGTGAAGCTTTCGAATAAAGACTCTTTTCCTTTATCAACAACAAAAAAATCATTGTTATATGATTTATAACTCAAACTGTTATATGCTGAAATTGGCTTAACAAAGATACTTTTTCTGTGATAATATAGGTGTCATTTAATGGTATCTCAGGCTGGAAATAGCTGCATTTCAGTCAACAATGGAATTAGACATTTCACTGGTGATAGGAAGCTGCTGTGTTGCGGAAGAGATCCAGATGTTATTTTAAAGGAAAAAGTACAAATTATCACCTCGGGTCTGAGATGCCATTAATACCATGTCCTTAGTACCATTTAGCAGGTGTGAGAAAAGCATTTAACTTGACTTTTTGGATATTGCAGTTCAAAGATATATGGGGACGGAAATGCTGTTCCAAGGATTTTGAAGTTTCTCAAATCTATTGATCTTCAAGAGCCACTGCAAAAGAAATTCTGCTTTCCTCCCGTGAAGGACAACATCTCTCAAGACATTGACCACATTCTTGAAACTCTGAGTGCTTTGGCTGTGGATCTCGGTGGGACGAACCTCCGAGTTGCAATAGTCAGCATGAAGGTAAAAGAACGCCTAAGGTCTTAACTCTACATGCCATACAAGAATTGATTTTTAAAAAGTACAGGTGGGAGGACTGGAAACACACATGGAAGCTTGTAACCGTGCACCCAGAGCGCTGACTTGCTGGGTCCATCACAATGTCTGTCACTGTTTTACTAACCAGTAACACTGCAAGGGAGTGAGATTCGCGGGGAGGCCAAGGGAGGGCACTTGAGTTGATGGTGGGAAACCCGAGGCCCCAGAGGGGCTTTTGCCACCCAAGAGACCTGAAGCTCTGTATTGGTTATCAGCGTGGATCAGGGAGTGTGTTGGGGACTTAGTGCCTGGGGAGGGTGGGGGCCGGTGTGAGGGGACTTGCGTCTCCTCTGCACATGACTTTGGCTGAGCACAGCATACCCTCAGTCCCTTCACTGGACCATCGCCCGCTGTTGACTGAACTTGAGAGCCTTCATAAAAACACCACAGCGTCCGTGTTAAAGTGCTCTTTAATGATTTAACAAGAAAAGGCTTTGTTTGAAATCCTGTCCATGTATAAAGTTTCAGGAGTTCATTAGAAATAGCAAAGACTTTACACACAGAGTTGTTCAGAAAAGCAGAACAAAATAACAATTTTTTCAAGAGAAGCCAGAAGGCCTCCTTTATTAATAATCTGTACAAAGTATTCATAGAAGCATATTTTCTTAATATAAGACGTATTCCATATCAGTGGCCAGCACCCCTCACGGTAAAAATTCTAGAGGCATCATCACTGCCATCAAGAGGAAAGGAAGGATGTCCTCTACAACACTGCTGAACATTATTCTGGATGTTATAAAGGGAATAAGGCATGGAACAAACAGCAGAAATGGAGATTGTGGACAGGGTAAAATAGAAGGTGTTATTTATAGGCAATGTGAATAAACAATGTTATAGAATTAATAAGACAGTTGAATAAAATGGCTAGATATTATGATAAATATGTAAATGTCAGTAACTTTCTATTGATGTGAAATTGTAGGCAGAGATTTTAGTTTCCCTCTAGGTGGATATTTGTAAACCCTGATTGCACAGCAGCAGCATCTGGAAGCTTTAAAAAAATACACAGACGCTTGCTCCCACCCCAGACCGATTACACTGGACTCACTGCGGGTGGAGGCCAGGCACCAGTCTTGGTTCAGAGCTGCCCAGGTGCGTCTGACGCACAGTGAGGACTGAGAATCACAACTTTGGATTATTTTTAATAGCAACCTTAACCTTTAGTGACAGCCTTAACCTTTAGTGACAGCCTTAACCTTTGTCAGTATATAAAACTCCATGAATAACAGAAGAATGGAAAACGAGATCCTATTCAGAACAATGCAACAAAAACTTCTAAGAATAATCTAAACCAGACAACTATGTGATCTATATAAAGAAAATTATAAAACTTCACTGTAAAATGTAAATACTTGAGAAATATCTTGGCTGGGAATATTGAGTGTTTTTTAAATGTCAGCACTTTCCAAACTGAATTATAAATTTAGCAGAATTCTAGTCAACATTTCAATGAAATTTTTAAAAGTTTAACAACGTTATTGTGAAGTTTACTTGAAATAATGCCCAAGTGAGAAGAACAAAGAAAAAAAATTAAAAATAAGAACAATTAGGAGGGACTGTCCCTGATTGGTTGGTATTAAAATCTATCACAAAACACAGTAATTTACGTGTCATGGTGCCATACCATCATTGGCTCCAGTTATGGGAGATGATTAAAGCTTAAGTGCTTAGGAAATTTACTTAGTTGCCTCAGTATTTAAGCAAGGAAAATTTGTTAGCCGGAGAGAGTAACATATGACCTTCTAATGAAGATTCAGATTAGCCAACATTGACCTTATGCTTAGAGAGGGGTCTATCCGGGTGGCCAGGAGTTGTCCTTGCTTCAGTAGCCATGTGCCAGAAGGACTTCTTGGGAAATGACTCGGTGTATCCTGGGGCTGATGCAGCCAGCCGGTGGCTGCCTCTGAAGCGGTCCTCCGTATCTGTGGAACTGTCCCACGGCATCGTCTGATTTGTCATGAAATAGGCCAAGAGGTTCGCTGTGTGTGCTCCTTAGCTGAGACCAGTGTGACTGACGGTGGTGGTGTTTTCTCTTTCAGGGTGAAATAGTTAAGAAGTATACTCAGTTCAATCCTAAAACCTATGAAGAGAGGATTAACTTAATACTACAGATGTGTGTAGAAGCTGCAGCAGAAGCTGTAAAACTGAACTGCAGAATTTTGGGAGTAGGTAAGATTGTGAATTACATATCCAGGCGATGTTCATTTTTATGTACAGAACTTCCTGAGTTCTGCCACATGACTCAGCATCAAGTCCCTGCCTGCCCTGTGCACGGACGGCTCCTGGTCCTGTCTGTGGGCCCCGGCACGGGCACGAGGCCTTCCCAGGCCTTCAGGAAGCATTGATAGTGCTGTATCTATGGGTACAGATTTAGCTTGGACTGCGTGTCGTTTTCTGCAGTCCTTGGTAATGTTTGTCTTCGGGTTTGCTGAGTGAATGAATTGGTGCTCCAAGCCCAGAAAGTCGGCACACTTTCTGAGGTTGCTCATTAGAATGATCTCCCTCGTGTTTGGGGTGGGGCGCAGGTGTCTCCACAGGCGGCCGTGTAAACCCCCGAGAAGGGATCGTGCTGCACTCGACCAAGCTGATTCAAGAATGGAACTCGGTGGACCTCAGGACGCCCCTGTCTGACACTTTGCACCTCCCCGTGTGGGTAGACAATGATGGCAACTGTGCCGCCATGGCAGAAAGGAAATTTGGCCAAGGAAAGGGCCTGGAAAACTTCGTGACACTTATCACAGGCACAGGTAAGCACAGGAGTCAGAAACGGCTGCTGCAGGAGCTGAAATGTGTGTCGGGCACACCGTCCAACACCCAGCCAGGCAGCTGACAGCTTCACCTTGGCCTGCTTGAGCAGAGAGAGCCACACGGGAGAGCTAAGGGTCTGCTCAGGTCTTTTCTGACCATGTATGTGGCCTTCTAAAAGCTTCTCATTCCCCAGCTTTTCTTCCCAGTTTTCTTGGCTAGTATATTGTTTGCCCCCACTGTTACCCATTTCCCTAACCAGTGGATGCTAATTAGTATATTTTGCCTTTAGATGTTTTGACAAATGGCCCTTGGGCAGCCCCCTGAGCCCTGGGTGAGTTCCGAGGTAGGTGAGATAAAGGCAAGCCCATTGAGCTGGTCAAAACAGACCACCCAGTTCTTTGAGAGTAAGGTTAGTTCAGCTCCCTCCGGTATGGCCATCTGTGCTGGGAACGGGGGCTGCTGGTTCAAGGCTGTGCCAGTGCCTGGAGAGGAGAGGGTGATGGGACCAGAAAATGCCAGAAAGCTCTTAGTAACATTCAGTTGTTTTTTTATTGATTAAGCATTCCCCTGGTGGTTGCAAACTTCTGGTTAGTGTCCCGAGTTCCAAAAAAGTTGATTCTGATAGTTTTTGCCAGTTTATTCATTGCTTTAGTGGAGGGATGGGCTTTTGGAGTTCCCTACTCTGCCATACCTGCCGACTGGTTTGCTTTTAAATGAGGAAACAGCCTCGGCTGTGCACGGTCGAGCCAGCATTCGACCTGGACGCGGCTGCCTTTGAAACTGGCGTGCCCTTAGAGCCTGCGTGGTGCCGCCTCCCTGTTGGGCTCGCACACTTCCTTCAGCCTCTGACGCAGTTCTGGCAAGCCTGGCCGCCATTCCCTAGCGCAGAGCAGTTACTGAGCTGCAGATGAGAGGGGCAGGGTTAGAGGGGTGCCCCAGAGGTAACAGGTAGCAGGACAACTGAAAAGCAGAGCCCACTAAGGCGAAATGTCCTTTACTCCTTAGTAACCCTAAACTCCATAAGAAGACAGCCACTGATCTTCATAATTACTGAAGCATAGATTTTTTTAGGCCTGATGGTATCAAGAAGAGGCAAAACATATTTCATATTCTGTTTAAGAAAGCAGGAGGTATTTGATACCTTAAAAAGATTGTCTTCCCCAAAGCAGGACCTAAGATAAGAGTTTAAGTGTGGGCATTTTACTTGGGCCGTGACCCTGAGCAGGAGTGAGGGAGCGGGAAGAGTGGAACAGAGGAGGAGAGCCGTTAGAGGACACCGTGTCCGAGCTGCCTTGAGGGCCACGGGGGCTGAAATCTACCAGAACCTCCCGGAAGCCTGCAGAGTACCACCCAGAATTGTCCACTTGGATCTGCTGGCTCCTGTCTTGCCTTGGTTCAGGGTTGCTTCTGGGCACGGTGTTTACATGGATGACGAAGCTCCTTAGCATCGGGGAAAGCCTTGGTGAGAACAGTGGGCAGTGTGTGCCTGAGGGGGTACGCTGCCGTCACAGGTGAGGCCGAGTGCGCACAGACCTGTCTGCCGCAGCTGTGGTTGAAATCTACTGAGCCAAGCAGCTGCCACGCAGGGTATCAGGATCTGTCGAAATTATCCCCTTCCAAAATGATTCCAAGTAAGGTTTTGGTACTTAATAAATTTCAGCTATCTAAGAATTAAGTGTTATATAGCACCTCACATTCCAAAGCTTTTCTTAACACGAGGCACTGCCGTATCAGTTTGCTGTTGCATTGAAGAGCCACCTCAACAATTGCTTCTCTCACTGTAGGAATTGGCGGGGGAATCATCCATCAGCATGAGCTGATCCATGGAAGCTCTTTCTGCGCAGCGGAACTCGGCCACCTTGTCGTGTCTCTAGATGGGCCTGATTGCTCCTGTGGGAGCCACGGCTGTATCGAAGCGTATGCTTCTGGAATGGCCTTGCAGAAGGAAGCAAAAAAGCTACATGACGGTTGGTTCTTTCTCCCAAGGAATTAAATAGCCAAAGGTAGAAAAGTACTTCAAAGCAGATATTCTGGAGAGAAGAACACTGAAGCCAGAACTTTTAACCTTAACCTGCCTACAAGAAAAGGAGGTTTTCAGACTGAAGTGCCAGAGGCTCATTGGTCCTGACCTTTGTTAACATTCTTCCTCTCCAGTGGTGGAGATGGTGGGGGTCTTGAGCTCCAGGATAGTGGGGAAGATTTCTTTCATTTTTGTTTTCCCAGGCCCTAGCACAGCATAGGTACTTAATACACATTTTAATGAAGAATTAAATGGAGGGATGTATTACACTTTTTGAACTCTAAAAGGTCTATTTGCATTAAAGCTATTTCTGGACATGTTATAAGTCAGGATGGTTTCCAGTCTAATGCAAGAGGAAGTCATTTAGCATCGTGATGGAACATCTCCAGTGCAGTGATGATGCCCAAGAAATGCTTAGAAGGACGCCGGCGTGCCCTCCCACCCTCTCCATGCAGTGAAGGGAGCACGAGGGTGCTGTCCCGAGAGGTTAAGAGTCAGAGGGTAAACAGAACTAGTGAGGCAAGTTTGGATGAGCAAGGGAACATTTCCAAACTTGGGAAACAGTGTTGTCCATGCATAAAGGGCGGAGTATAATGTAGTAAGAGGTAAGCCAGAATCAGCAGCAAATGGAGAAAGCACTGAAAAGTTTTAGGGGAAAGATACAGTCAGATCTGAATTGTAGATTCTTCACTGAACTGTAACTTTTTGTTTTCTGGGAGGTAAATGGTAGTTGAATGGAAGGCGGCTTTAAATGGGACAGTTCTGTAGAGTGACTTCCAGTTTTCTGGTTGGACAAGTTGGGGCTGGGAAGGTAAGATGAAGGACAGGTTTCGGTGGCAGAGAGACAGCCGTGTGCAGGTGGAAGGGCGTGGGAGACAGCCAGCTCCAGGGCTCTGATGCTCAGGGGACATGACTAGGCTAGAGGGAGGGGTTTGGGAATCAGCCCTGAGGAGGCAGTGTAACTTCTGGAAGAGACTTGGAAGGAGGCAAGAGTCAAGAAGGGAATCCGGCAAAACAGCATTTGAGGGTGGGAAGAAAGCCAGGAAAGGGGAAAGTCACGGAAACCAAAAAGGGGGAGAGTGTTTCAGGGAGAGAGTAGTAGGTAGTGTCGAATGCTGCTGTGAATAAGAGAAAATTGGGAAAGTTCATTGGCTTTGCCTACGAGGGCATCATTTGAAGCCCTGAAAAATGTTTTTCAGCCTCATTTTTATCATCGCCCCCCACAAGGAGCCTGTTTAGATGTTTTTTCCTGATCATCTCACCCCCTGAAACTCTAATACCACAGAAAGGTTCTCTGTTTATGCAGTGTCTACATAAAAAGATTGTTTTTGCCCCCTTAGGGGAAAGTGCCTATCTTAAAGTTTAAGTTCAAACAGTGCGGGGCAAAAGCCTAACTACACTGAAAAGGAAGTGGAATCTGTGAGCACGTGGGAATGGGAGCTGGGGTTGAGAAGGAGGCAGATCCATCTGGGCTGGTGACTGGCAGAGGGAGGGACAGAAAGGCGGGGGGACTCTGGAGTACAAAATACCTGCTGTTTTTTAGCTTTGACTTTGGCCCATGCCTAACTAAGTACTTTATGGTCCATTATGTCATTTAACCGCCAAAATAATCCTGCTAGCGTAGGATTACTAGAGTAGGATTATGGCCCCAATCTCACAGAGATGTGAAACATGGAGGTGACATGACATGGACAGGGTCGTGCAGCTTGAGATGACAGAGCTGGAGACTGAACTGGGTCCGTGTCTGTGCCTTAGGCGCTGTGCATTCCTGCCATCGGATGTGGGGGCTAGGGGAGGGAGGATGAGGTTCTGAGCAGAACTGGGGACATCCTGGGTGATGTATAACCAGACCACAAGAGGGCGGCAAGGGGATGTACGTGGATGTTTATGAATAGTGAGCTTTGCAAATGTGAAAGGAAAATACTGTCTTCCCACTTGAGGTCTTGCTGCCCACTGGCACAGTTGTAACGTTGGCCTCCCCCACAGGGCTGCCACAGCTCACTAATGACTGCTTCTTATCTCTGCTCCAACAGAAGACCTGCTTTTGGTGGAAGGGATGTCAGTACCAAAAGACGAAGCTGTGGGGGCGCTCCATCTTATCCAAGCTGCGAAGCTTGGCAACGTGAAGGCCCAGAGCATCTTGAGAACTGGTGAGTGTCGGCTCCTGACAGCTCTGGTGCAGGGGACAGGCCCTCAGACACCCAGGGCTCCCCCAGATGCCCAACTTCCCTCAGGACTGGCTCTCTTGAGTGTTTGTTTATTCAGAGGTACTGTTCCTGCTTAGTGAAAGGGGAAGGAAAGGGAATCGCCTTCAAGGTATTTGGCAGCACTGCATTTTTAAACAGGTTTTTTTTTGTTGAGTTTTACAACTATGATGAAATGACTTATTTTATAGGAAGTTTAGAGAAATCATGAGAGTTAAGGAAAAGTATCACTGAATTTTATTGTTCAGAGATATCAACTACTAACATTTCCTTCCAGTATTTCTATTTTTTTAATAGTTGAGGTCACATAGTTTGGTATATGCAGTTTTATACCCAACTTTTTTCATTTCAAAGTATCCCGTGGTCATTTTCTTCCATCAGGAATAAGCCATGAACAGCTTCACAAGTACAGCTTCTGGTTACCTAGCGTGAATGTTACCTGCTGGCTCTGCGACCTTCCCCTTGGGCTTTTTTGATTTGGTTTCCTTCCTGAAACTTACGTTTCGTTTTCCTGTAGCTGGTACAGCTCTGGGTCTCGGGGTTGTGAACATCCTCCACACTGTGAATCCTTCCCTCGTGATCCTCTCTGGAATCCTGGCCAGTCACTACATCCACACTGTCAAAGACGTCATCCGCCAGCAAGCCCTGCCTTCCGTGCAGGACGTGGACGTGGTGGTTTCGGACTTGGTGGACCCTGCCCTGCTGGGGGCCGCCAGCATGGTTCTGGACTACACGACTCGCAGGATCTACTAGGCTTCCCAGTGGCAGACACAGACCGAAACTCAAGAGCTCCTTAATGGAATCAGGTTATCTTTTAGATGCACATTTCTTAAAAAGCAAATTTGATTATTTAAATTTGATACATAGCAGGTGACTTTGGCAGGGAAATTTGTGCTTTTAGTCCCCTCTTCCACCGTCACCTTTCCCCATCTCCATTTTTGTAGATGTTGCCTTTTCTTGGGTCATTTCAGCTCAAATGCCACTCACAGTTTTCTGTGCCAACAGGAGCTACTATAGCCTTTGGCCTCTGCTTACTAGATGTACCCCTCAGACCTGCAGGCCGTGCTTGGGAATGTGACCTTGAGACTGGAATTTGGATTATTAATCCTTCCTCCTCTGACCGTAAACTTAGATGGCAAAAAGGGATCTAGTCAGGAAACAAAAGCAAATCTCACCTTGGAAGGCTTAAATGAACTTTTCTTTAAGTGCCCAGTTTGATAAGCTTCAACATATGTATGCAACTGTGAAATTGTTACCACAATCATGACATTGGACATACCTGTCACCGACCTCCAAGGTTACTTGTTATTACTCTCCCAGAACCATGAGAAACTTCAGACCAGGGATCTGAACTACAGTGGCCTTAGTGACCTTGTGCTTATCTTCTTAAGAACAGCTGAGAAGCCACTAGGACTTACAGCCTCTGAAAGATTAACTGTCCCAAAGGGTTTTTGCTACTGACAAGCAGACACCTCTCCCTTCAGTAACTTTTCATCCTACATGGAACGCGGCCCAGGAGTGCCACGAAGGCAGTGTCTGTGTCAGACCTGGAGCCCACATCTGTGAGTCTGGGTTCCAGCTGAATGAAATTCTGTGCTTTTGCTGCTGTCAAGATACAAAGGCCAAGGTTCTTGCTGTCAGTTGCAACCTGGAAGAAAAACTAATAGCCACCATTTATTAAGTGCCTACTGTATGCCAGGGTCTGAACTAGGTCCACCTCAAATACATTATTCTAAATTTTCGCAGCCTGTAAAACAGGTGTTGTAATTCCCAGCTTACAGAATCCTAAACTGTCTTAGTGTTTAAACATACCTAAAGCTATGTCTCTATTGAGACTCAGAGACAGGGTTTGATCCCAGGTCCCTCTGCTTTTTCTGCTAAGCCACACAACCTCTCATCAAAAAATTTCAAATTGTGAATATATTCAGATTTACTGCAGACTTGCAGAAGCTTTATTTAGTATCTTATTAGCAATGCCTTGATTTATCCATGGCACTATCTGTAAGTAGATTATTTAATCAAATATTCTATGTGGTGTCAATTTTGCCAGTGATAGATTTTATGGATACTTTTAGATGACCTAAAAAAGCACATGCATATGTTTCTCAGAGTATTATTTTTGGAGAACCTCAAGATTTCTACAGTACATTATTTCAGTATTAGCATATAAAATAAAGTGAAGGAATCAATATTACATTTGTACTTCCTTCCTGGTGAGTTAATGTGAAAAGATAGATTGACTGACTCTTAGAACTTTCTACCAGCCCTGAAATAATCTCCAGGTCCTGGTTATTGCTGAAACATTCCCGGTGATTCCTGGGAGGGAAGTTAGTCTGCTCGGCCATCAGTGTCTGTGGCAAGATGGTAAGCTGTGAAGGGGCATCAGTTGTTCCTTGGTGAAATCTGTAACCACTTTCTATACCAGACAATTACATTGCCACCAAATATATGAAGGATGGTACTGAATCTAAAACCAAATCTTAGATTTGAGTTCATGGAAAGATTAATATATTCCAACATAATTATTACATATGGTTAATAATCATATCTTAATTTATTTTAATGTAAATATTTTTGTTACTGAGCCAAATTCTAAAGAAAAAATAAATATATTTCCTTGTGGAAATCCTAGCACTTTTATTTTGTTTTGTTCTTAAATTAACTCACTAGCTAAAAGCGTTTCCCTTCCCAGAAGAGATTTACATTGTTGCATCGCTTACTTTTTGAAGGTCATGTAACTTCTGTAAGGCACCTAATAATTGATTTCTTAACAACAAAAAAAAAATCTTTTATAATATAATTACTATGTATATTTTACAGAATTTGTTTCTTGTGATAACTTTTAAGATCTACTATCAGCAACTTTCAAGTGTGTGATATAGTATTAACTATAGTTAGCCATGCTGTACATTACATCCCCAGGGACTGCTTATGTTTTAACTGGAAATTTATACCTTTTGACTCTCTTCACCCATTTCACTCACCATCTACTCCACCACCTCTGGCAACCACCCGTCCGTTGTGGTTTTATTGTGAGCTTGGTTTGTTTTTTTCTTTAGATTCCACATTTAAGTGAGATCTGACAGTATCTGTCTTTCTCTAATTTATTTCACTTAGCATAATACCCTCAAGGTCCGTCCATGTTGCAAATGGCAAATTTCATAGGTTTTATGGCTGAAGAATAATCCATTATATATACACAGCACGATTTCTTTATCTGTTCATTTCCATACCTTGGCTATTGTAAATAACGATGAAGTGAACACAGGGTGTGTATATCTTTTAAGTATTTTTGTTCAGATACTCAGAAGTGGAACTGCTGGGTCTCATGGCTTAATTTTTTGAGGCACCCCTGCACTGTGTGTGTTCCATGGTGGCTGCACCAATTTACATTCCCACCAACAGAGCATGGGGGTTCCTGGCTCTGCATCCTTGCTAACACTCAGTATTTCGTGTCTGTTTGATAGTAGCCATTCTAACAGGTGTGAGGTTTTGATTTGCATTTCCCTGACTAGTGATATGGAACATCTTTTCACATACCTGTTGGCCATCAGTATGTCTTTTTTAGAAAAATATTCAGGTCCTCTGCCCATTTTTAAATCACATTGGGCTTTTTTGCTATTGAATTGTTTGAGTGCTTTATGCTCAATTTTGGATATTAACCCTGTATCAGATATGATTTGCAAGTATTTTCTCCCATTCAGTAGGACGCCTTTTTTTGATGGTTTCCTTTGCCATGTGGAAGCTTTTAAGTTTGATATAGTCATCTGTGCTTAATCTTGCTTTTGTGTCCTTTGCTTTTGGTGTCAAATCAAAAAAATCATCACTGAGACAGAAGTCGAGGAACTTACTACTGCCTGTTTTTTAGTTCTATGGTCTCAGGTCTTACATTCAAGTCATTAACCCATTTTGAGTTAATTTTTGTGGTGTGTGGTGCAGGATCATGGTCCAGTTTCATTCTTTTATATGTGCCTGTCCAGTTTTCTCAATGCAATTTACGAGACTGTCCTTTCTTGATTTTATATTCTTGGCTCCCTATGTTGTAAATTAATTGACCATATATGTGTGGGTTTATTTCTGGGCTTTCTATTCTGTTCCATTGATATGTGTCTATTTTTATGCCAGTACCGTACTGTTTTGATTTCAATGGCTTTGTAATATATTTGGAAATGAGAGAGCATGATGTCTCCAACTTTGTTCTCCTTTCTCAAGACCACTTTGGCTATTCAGGGTCTTTTGTGGTTCCATGTAAATTTTAGGATTGTTCTATTCTGTGAAAAATGCCAGTGGAATTTTGATAGGAATTTCATTGAATCTGTAGAATACTTTGAGTAGTATGGACATTTTTAACAATTTTAATTCTTCCAATCCATGAACACAGAATATCTTTCCACTTATTTGTGTTGTCTTCAATTCTCACTAATGTCAGATAGTTCTCAGTGTGCAGGTCTTTACTACCTTAATTAAATTTATTCTTAAGTATTTTATTCTTTTTAATGCAGTTGTAAATGGTACTGTTCTCTTTCTGATATTGATGTATTGAAGCAGAATTTTGTACATTGGTTTTGTAGCTGCAACTTTACCGAATTCATACATTCTAACTTTTTTTGGTGGAGTCTTTAGGGTTTTCTAATATCATGTCATTTGCAAGTAGTGACAGTTTTAGTTTTTCCTTTCCAATTTGGATTCCTTTTTTTTTTTCCTTGCCACGTTGTTCTGGCTATGACTTCCAGAGCTATGTTCAATAACATTTAAAATTTGACATAAAAAGCAAAGTGATCTGATGAAAGAGGTTTGAAAGTAAATGCTGAGCACTCACTGAGTCCCTGGGACCAACTCCCTCCTTTTTATGTAGCCCCATGTGGGTGGTGTAGATTTTATAAGTAATCCTTGTCACAAACCACCTCAAAATTTGAGGCTTAAACAGTAATTGTTTTCTCTCATGGCTCCTGTGGGTCAGGAATTTGGGAAAGGCTCTACCTGGCAGTTCTGCTGCAGGGTGTCTCATACACTTACAGCCAGGGCCTGCTGCTGGAAGAGCAGGAGGCTGGGACACTAGGCACTGGCCAGACAGCTCTCTCTGCTTGTGGTTTTGGGTCTCTCCATGTGGGCTGGTTTGAGCTTCTTCACAGGGTGACGGCCTCAAGGTGCAGAGCGTGTTTACATGGTGGCTCAAGGATTACCAGAGCTTGTGTGTTCTAACGAGCCAGCTGCCAGTGCACTGCCTTTTATGACCTAGTCTTGGAAGTCACACAGCATTACTTCTGTCACATTATCCAGTCACCTCTTGACCTGAGGAATGTCAGAAGACTATACTGACATTTTACAACTGTCGCATCCATTTCAGGAAGCCCATTTGGTATGGGAGGCAAGACCAGTCCAGATGGTACCACCAAAAGAATACCAAAAGGTAAACTGCCTCGCATGGGGGGCCTTGGGAGCTCAGGGGAGGAAGGGAAGAATTGTGGAGGCGGCCTTCAAGCTAGTTCCTAACTGGATTTTGACATTTAAAAAAAATCAATCTGAGGGAGAAACATCGATTTGTTATTCCACCTACCATGCATTCATTGGTTGCTTCTTATATGTGCCCTGACTGGGGATGGAACTGCGACCTTCGTGTCTCAGGGTGACACTCTAACCAACTGGGCTGCCCGACCAGTGCTGGATTCTGACATTGTGAATGCCATTAGCAAGGCCCAGAAGGAACAAATCGTTGGTGAACAACAAACAGTGAGTGCCTGGCTGCAGTCTGGGGTGGCTACAGGGGACAAACAGCAGAGAGACTAGAATTGTGGGCAAGGCCAAGGAATGCCCAAGTTAGAAGCTTGGAAAGGGGGAGGTAGGCAGGAAAGTAATGAAGGTTCCTCTCCCCTTCACACATAGTTGCCATAGGAGAGGCAATGGACGTTCCTCCTTCACAATGGCAAGACCCGCCTGAGTGTGGTATTTCCGGAGTTTACATCAATCTCCAACTCAGAAATAGTATCAGGTAACTATAAGCAGATTTCTGAAATATGGCTTTATTAGTTGCTTGAACTATCACTTAAAATGTGACAGGTTCTGAGGGTACATAATAAACATGCTGATGCCTGAACAGAGCGTCTAGATTCTAGAGGCACCTGCTGTGTTGATCCATGTGGTCTAGAACCTTCTACACTGGACATGTTTGGTCATTGGTGCTGTGCCATTTGGATACTACCTAACCACATGTGCCATATGAAATGTAACTAGGACTAGTATGTATTTTTTATTTTAATTAAATACAGGTGCCTAGTGGCCACTGTACTGGCCCATCTAGATGAAGGACTTGGCAACAGAGATATGAGCAAAGTTCCAGGGGAATCCAGAGTAAGGGGGCTAGCCACGCACGAATGCCAGTCTGACTCAGGTCTACTGGCTGAATCTGAAAGTAAATGTCTCACTATAGTGTACAGCCCCAGAGAAATATATGCCACTGATACATTCCACCCAAGGCCCTGAAGTAAGGGACAGTGACCAATGAGCCACCTGGGAGAAATATACAGGTTGGTGAGAATTCACAGCTCTTTTAGGTGGGTACCAATGGGTTAACTTTTGGCCCTGGAACTCCCTTTTCAAATGGAAACTTCCAGAGACAATAGAGACTTGGAGCTATTTTAGTTCAAGGCTTGGGTGGAGGCCCCACGCTGAGCTGCCTCGGCCCTAGAAGTGACAGAAGTGAACTCCTCCTTCCTTGGAACCTCACTACAAACTGCAGTACATCTTGAGGTCAATAATGAAGCTTCATGTTTATTGTTTGAAACAGAAATTTATTCTCAGAATAATACACAAAAAGCACAAATTGAGGCTACCGTTGGAGGCATCCCTCCCTTCCTCTGCCACCACCTCCCCCTCCTCTCTGAACGCCAGGGAGAACACGGTTGAAGGAAGAAACATGCAATCACAAACAATGAACAACTCTAAAGACGAAAGGTTTGGTCCAAAAGAACTCAACATGATTAATCCAATTATGTGAAGAGCCTCACTGAGTGGGACTTAGGTACTGCAGATGTAGTGTTTCCACAGGGCGGCTCTTCAGTGCACCAGGGGGGCCTGCTTGAGGGAGATGAGGACAGAGCGCATGCGGGAGACGTCTTTGGCCTGCTTGCTGGACTTGGGGTTAAAGTCACACAGCCGGGCCACCCGTTCCCACTCAGTGCCTGGGGATGACTCGTCAATGTCATTTACAAAGGCTTCTTCTGCTGCCCTGGAAGCAACAACAAAATATGTTGGTTTAATGCAGAACCCCTGTGAGCTACCCAGTGGCTGCCTTGTTACAGAAGCAACTGCATCTTCATGCCTGACTTGATGGCATTCCGCTTTTCTGAAGAATCACAGCCCTTGGCCCAGGTTGGACTCGAGAGCAGACACAGGGCCAGCTCTACTGGGCACAGGGTGCCTTGCCCTGCCGTGTAAAATGTTGGAATACAGGTGTTTGGTTCAGGGCTCTCTCTCTCTGTCTCTGCTGACACAGAGCATTAAAAAAAGCAAGTCCTCAGCCAGCTACACTGTGCCTTCATTAAAAGCAAAGCAGAGGCTTGTCAAGAACTTGCACAGTAGTTTATGTTGGGGCTGTACTAAGTTTCAAGTAAATTTAGAGACTTCTAAAAAGCCCACAGCTCATTGCACAACAGCTTCTGGATTACTCCTAAGGCTGGAGAGAAACAGGGCAGATCAAAAGGAATTCAAAACAAGCTCCCATGCTAGCAGGCATTAGACACTAAAGCCATTCTGGAAAGGGTTTGTTAGGACATTCTCCAGGTCAGCCATTTTCCCTCCAGCCAGGTACCCTGGGCCACTGAGAGCACACTGTGGCAGGGGTGGGCACCCAATGATGGCTGGAGAGCCAATCAACGTTAGGTGCTTTTTGGTAAGATGCTGCTCCAACCTTCTTTCAGTCAAGGTCAGCCCACCCCACCCTCAGGAACCAGCTGGTGGGAGCTGTAGCCCACAATGTGGACAGTGGTAAGAGGAGGGAAGACACACTGTGTTCATCTATTCCAACAAGCGTCACGGGCAAAGCAAAAGCAATGGAGATGACTGGTCCATGGGGACAGAGGGTCGCACTCTCACAGGGATGGCCGTGGCAAACACTGCTGAAGCCAGAGCCACTACAACACTGCGACTGCATGGCACACACAGTTAGGGGCAGTGAGAAAGATTTACTTAACTGTTCTAGGCTGTAGCAAGGATGGTTTATGTTTGTGCTTAAAGGTGAAGAGAAGAAAAGAAACAAGGAAACTTTAGGTCAGATATAGAAAATGAGAATGAGTTCAATGCAGATGGTCAGTAAGCTAGACATGCCCCTGCCACTCTATTTACACTGGGGAACGTGCAGCTGGTTTTGCTGGGCCACCCTGCTGCCCAGCAAACCCAGATTCAACCTTTCTAGTCTCCATTTCTACTCCAGAGAGAATGTGCAAAAATCAAATCCAATACCACCTGTAAGTCCAGCATTTCACAAGCCTCGTTGTAAATGTATCTGGGGGCCCACGAAACCCAGGTCTGCCTTCTAATGGGATGAACACCTCAAGATCACAGGCCCCAGAGGCTCTACAGACCTCTCAGCCTGCTGTCCACCCTTCCCACCAATTCCTCTCTCCCTTCGTCCCACCCTCATCTTCCTTCACTCAAAATCTACTCCTAATATTTAAGGGGGAAACAGTTTCCAAGTCTTCAGCAATACTGCTTTGGTAGCAGGAATCCCTAAAAACAAAACGAAAAACCTTCCAGAGAAGATGCAATTTTCTTTGGAGGAAAACGCCAAAGCAGCTCATGTCAGACAGCTCTGGCTATCTGCACCTCAGAGCTGGGGCCTCTCTGTGCACAGGTGAGGGGATGGGGCACCAGAAGCTGGCCACCACACAGCGATTTCTGACACGTAAGACCGTAGAGAAACCACTACAGGCCCCCAGCAGAGACAACCCCCCTCTGCCCCAGGAGAGGGCAACCAACCCCACACAATCTTCAAAGGAACCAAGTGTAGAAAATGCTGCTGTCCCCACTGGCTCCTAATCAGGATGTCCACCTCTCCCAAGTGGGGACACCTGGCCTCCCCACCTGGGACAGGGAGGGAGTGGTGGCAGCAACAGCAAGAGGTCAGAGCCCTCCAGTCCCAAAGCCTTCCCAGACAAGATCACGAATGACCCATATTTTGAAAGGGAGTCAGCTCCCTTCCTTCCCTCCAAAACCGGAATATGAAAAATGGCAATCGGAGTTGTAGGAAGTCATGGTTCTGCGAGGCAAACAATGGATCATATACCCCCAGCGTATCAACTCTTAAGCAGCCCCCACAGTGCTAATTTGAAATCATTTAAAAAGCAAAGCAACTTGTGGCATAAAAGGTGCATTAACTCTAAACAAAAAATAGAATTAAAACAAAAGGAATTAGTTTTGCAACATACACATAACCAATCACGTCAGCGAAGGGTTGTTTGTAGAAAGCTTCATCTGCCACCCTAGACAGCAAGAGGTCCAAAAGGCAGGCAAGCAGGCAGGAAAAAAGAGAGAACATTGAGAAGCAGAAACATCTCAAACCCATAATAGAGGCACAACTGTGCTGTAGGAAAGCTGTTCGCAAGGCTCCATCCTAACCCAAAGGAGGCTTCCAGTGCCGCAGACTCCAGCAGGCATGGACAGTTTCTGGGCTGGCTTCCCCCAGAGGGTCTCCCCATGCCTTTCCCAGCCACTACGAACATTTCCTAGGCACCTACTTATGGGCTAAGCCCTTTTATAGACATTGTGTTGGTTTAATTCTCAACCCCAGCAACCTAGGACACTGTGTGTTCACCACCTTTTACAGATGAGGTAATGGAGGCCTGGAGATGAAGCGACTTGTTCAGCAGTAAGAGGCAACAGGCAGAACCCACAACCAAAGTTACCTGGCTCTCTTCACTGTATATTAGCACTTCCCCGCTGGCGTGCACTAGTGGGCGGCCACGTCACCTTCCTGCCAGCCTTGGTAACTATCTGTCACTGGGCATGAACGCTGCCAGCCTCGCTAGGTCCCAAAGCCAGTTTCATCCTGGATTATCCAACCACTGCTTCCCCACACTAGCTGGGTGGGATCAATTTTCAGCATTCTAGGAACACTTTTGGGTCATTTCAAAATTCCCACTTTAGAGAAAAAAGCAGCTGGAGGTAAAGTTTAATGGACAGGACTACAGACGAGGGCTCTGGCTCTGGTTTACTATGTGTTCCTGAATAAGACCATCTGCTCAGTCCAGGCCAGACTTGACTTTGACAAGGTACAGCCCAGAAGCCAGCACTTCATCCCTCCTGAATCCCACATCAGGAATGGCTCAAAATGGCAGGGCTCTGGTACAAGAAGGTGGGGGCCTGCTGAGTGGCGGAGTTTACACTGCAGAGGACAGGTTGGCTTAGACCCTGCTGCCCCGGCTGCCCACGCCATCCACTGTAGGTGGGCAGGGAACCTCCCTCAAGGAGTCTGGATCCTGTCTTTTGCTAGGTCAGTCTGGGGCACAGGAGCGGAGGGACATTTTTTTAAAGGACAATCATGTATTAACATAAGCTCACATATTTATTTGAAGGGAAATGCTAATAATTTTAATTTGTTTATTTTTAAACTCACACATACCCTTCCTTCTTTACTGTTTTGGTTTATACATAGGTGTTCTGTGGAAATTTAAAGAAAGCAAAAAAGAACAGCCTGATTATAGCTCAAAGTGAGTCAGCAGGAAAACACAGAGTTGTTTGTGGGCAATATGAGTGGGAGGGAAAGGAAAACAGGACAGCTTGTCAACCCATAATCCTTTTAGTTTACACAAAAGGACTAACCCTACTCAATTTCAACTGTGCTTGCTGCTGCTGGAAGAAAATAAAGGTTTAATGCCTCCTGACAAGGCATCACAAGATGCCTTGACAAAGGCTTGAACATCCAGCTTTTGCTCCTCCACAGCTAGTCCCAAGACTTAAGAGCTTGTCTGACAGCACTGCTCCGTCATGGTAGAGACTGAGGACAAATGGGAAATCTCGTTCAACAAGCACAGGCGGCCCCTCCACCCGTCTGTGCTCCATCCAGCAGAGAGCAGCAATCGCAGGCAAGGCAGCGAGGGGCTCAGGAGAGCCTGGGTGAGGGGAGGCGGGACACCTTCCGGGCCTGACCGCGAGTCGCTCAGGAGGCTGGCACACGCAGAGTGGGCATGGGAAAAACGCGCCTCACTGAGCATTGTGGGTTCCGCAAACTTGTGCGAGTCTTGAAAGTCAGCACCAAAGCTACCTATAAAAGGGGAAATGATTCTGGTACGGTTTGGGAAAGGACATGGTCTGGGGTTCTCGAGGAATAAACTCCCCTGACTGGCTCCTATGAAAAGAGAATTCTTTTCCATGTGTTGTCACTTACTGTATTTTGCCATGTATAATATGCACCCATGTTTGTGGCCCAAACTTTCAGTTTTTATTTTTATTTTTTAATTCCATATTTTATTTACTTATATTTAGAAACAAAACCGATTACTGTATTCCAGGGTATTGTTTTGCATATGGATATTATCGTTGCTTTCTCGAGTTACACTTTTAATGCATAAGCATAAATAAAAATTAAATATTTATATAGATATGGAATTATTACTACCCATGTATAATGTGCCTTATTTTTCCCTAAAAAATTTGGGCAAAAAGTGCACATTATACACAGCAAAATACGGTAATTCATGGCTCTTACTCAGTGAGATTTAGGCCCTACACAGGGAAGGAGATGCAGTCTAGGACCAACACAGACCAGAGATGCCATGACAAGGTGGGCCGCCCGTCACGGCCTGGCACAGTGCCTGGCACGGATGTGCTCTGAAGGCTTCAGGTGAGGGCACCTGGAAGGCAGGAAGCCTCATGACACACTCATAGAAACGGCCCTTGCTACCCCTGAGCCTCCTCTTTCGACTTCTCTCCGCCTTGTATTTGCGGGCTCCCATAAGCACCCAGCTGCTGGGGAAGTCACCCACAGAGAATGGCACTGCTTGAACTGAGTGCTCCCATTTTCTTTTCTCAAAATATTTACTATTTACCTGCCGACCGACGAGAAAGATGAGCCACTTCACACATATAAATGGAACTTATTCCTTTGGTCCCACAAGGGTGAACTGTCAGCAATGTCCAAATCTCCAGGGGAGGGTGCATGCCATGGGAAGAAGGGCCCCAAAGTGGCTCTGTAACGGCTTCCACCGCAGCCCACTGAACAATTGGCATAAGGTGTAGAAACCATCCCTTCTGGGGGCACATATGGGAGGCTACTGGTCCATTTTTCTCTCCCTTTCCTTTTCTCTTCCTTCCCCTCTCTCTAAAAATAAATAAGTAAAATCTATATTAAAAAAAAAAACACAAAACCATCCTTTCTGTCTTGGAACTCTGGTGACAGTGGCTAGTCTGCTATTAGCTTTACACACCCAGAGTCGGCCCTGTGCTGCAAGGTTTCTACAAGGCAAGTGACAGCTCCTCATTCCAAATGAGTGTGAGTTTCACTCTCTCCCTCTCTCTGGAACCTAGGTTCATCTTTGAGACTATCCAACCCAACATTCTACAACTTTATGTAAAGAAAAGCACACCAAGCCCTAAACCAATGCCTGAAGAGACTAAACCTCTAAGACTCAGCTCCTAAGAACAGGTATAATTATTCTCTTCAAGGACAACTAATTCCATCTACAGACAGGATATGGTTTAGTAAAAGTGTCTTGAAAAACTGTCTGCAATGGGAAGCCCGTTCCCAACATAATCACATTTTAAGTCTCAGAATCTGAACGCCAACTTGCTTAATCCTCAGAGACCCTGAACAGGGAGGGTCACTCAGTTTTACCAAGTACTTCAGAGCAGACTCATAGGCTAAGTAAGGGTAAACAGCAACTTGCACATAGCACCCACTCATCTTTCTTTAAGAGACGTGAACTTGCAGCTGGGGGAAACCACCTTGAATGAGCACAGGATGAAGAAGCTTGGACCTGTCGGCACTCAAAGTGATCACAAGCCCAGTGGAAGCCCCAGACCGGAGAGCAGTCCCCACCACACTCTTCACAGGACTTCAAACGGAATCCCAACGGGTGCCGCAGGACGATGGCCAGGACAGAGGCTCAAACCTGGCGTCTGAGGGGCAGCTGACAGAACCAAGGACGGCTGACAGGTGGCAGCCAAAGGCTCTACACAAGCCGTCTGTTCTACCCCAGTTGCTCCACAGCGGCACAGGCTGGCTGGCAAAGTGATCAGCTTCCCCTTTTCTGGTCGATTTCCAGCTCAATAAAGCTGAGAGAGACAAGGGTACTTATGCCCACTTCTGCCCCTGAGGATAGGAACCTAAGGCTTTATACCCTGAAAATTAAAACCATCACGAAGACCAGTCTGGCCTATCTTTACACTGAAGCTAGTGAAGTCAGTCCAGCAGGCGAAGCGAGCCCATCACACACCAAGGCAAGCAGCACTACGTCCACCTCTCTTTCTCTGAGCTCCAAGGGGACTCTAGGCACACGGTGTTAAGCACCACAGCTGCTGGTGACATAAAGTGTTTTTGCCCACAACTACTTAGCCCTTCAGTTAGTGAGTAAATTCTGAGAAAAGCATTTTTAAAAAGTCCAGGATTTTCTTACAGATAGGTACCCAGTGAACCCTTAGTTCTGAAGTTGCTGTGCTGGATGACCATCGTTGGCTACTTCACTACAAGGCACATTTCCCTACAAATGGACTCCCCTGTGAAGCAGCTTCAGGGGGCAGGGCTGTATTTAGGGGATGCACCATCACCGAGTCTACAAACAGCTTCAGGGGACTGAGATCCTGGTCAACCGTGAAAGCGACTTTTCACTTCAGGGCTCCATGAAATAGCTTTTCCTTTCACTGCATCATACCATTACATGGGGTGCATATGAACCAAACTCTTGGCTGAAGAGCTAAACCCACTATAACTACTCACTATGGCTGACAGGCTAAATTATGCTCATAAGGCCCAAGAGACTTGCAATCCTTATGTTTCAAGCACTTTTTTGAAAATCCACAAAGACATTTCACACGAACAGAGTCGGCAGCTGAGAACCTGCCCTGGCTGTTGGAAATGGATTCGATCCCATCGGAAAATGAGCTGTGCTAGGAGCCCCGCAGACTGACCTGTTGTTGGCTTTTGTTTTCTGCAGCTGCTCATCCTGCCGCGCGTACCACTCTTCCAGCTCCTTCACTGCCTTCTCTTTCCACTCTGCTTCTTGCTTCCGAGAGTTGGCATCTTTGACGGGAAGGAAAAGACAGACAATACAAATGAAACAAAACACAAATGCAAGTTCACTTCATCAGTCTATTTTGGTCTTATTAAACTTATGCTGTGTGCAGGTATGTTTTTGTTTTCTGAGGGGGTGGGGGTGGAGATACTTTTAACAGAAAAAAGACTCTGGGGGCACCAACTCAGGGAAAAGCAGTTGGAGATGATTCTTTAGTAATGCTGCCAATGTTAGTTCGGGATGAACTGCTGGTATCTGATAACCCTTTAATAAAATCTTCTCACAGCCTATATTCCACACCTCAGGTTGACCACTAATGGTTTTACAGAACAAGATGGCACTCACTCCCTTATTAACTAAGTATGGTAGCAGCACTTGTATGAAGTAGGGAGCTATAGGAAAATGACCAGACATGGAGAAGATTCAGAAGCCAGGGAACAGAATATAGTAGATGTTAGAGTTGGAAAGACCACAAAATCTCTTCCTGCTTGGACTGCAGAGCAAGTCTGTGGCAGAGCTAGGACAGAACTAAAGGAGAAAACTCCAGTGAAGAGACCTGCAGAGGGTGGGGGATCATTACCAACAGTTACCTGCAAAGGTTCTAGAAATTAGAAAATGCACACCTAATAGGAAGTTTCTCAGGTTTAAATATGGATTTCCCTAAGACATTCACCTAAAATAGAGAGGCTCGTGTCAGTAGTAGTGGGAGAAAAAGAAATACGAGTCCCAGCCACTGCTGCACTAACACCTGAAGTTCCCGACACTTCCCTTGACAGGTTTTTAAGGACATCCTTCTTTCTGGCAGGTGTTCTGCAGACGTCCCATGTGGTTTGAAAAACCTTCGTAAAATTCACTGTGAGGGGCAGAGTCAGGATTTGAACCCAGGTCTGGCTGTAAGGCTCACGTTTTTACTGCATTGTGCTGCTTCAGAAGGGCAGGACTGAAAGGGAAGCAAGACCTAGAAATAATCCCGAGATGCGACTACACAGTGATCGCCACTGGCCAGACTCGAGTCTGGGCAGGGCGGAGCTGGAGCAGCCTGCAGTGAGTGTCCTGGAGGGAAGAGGAGAAGGCGGCGGCAAGTACCCATCCAAGGGAAGAAAGGAAGCAACTCGGGGCATCTTTAGGGCCTCTGAAAAAATGTCTTGTAGGAACAACCTGCACAAAGCCGTCTGTAACTGCTAAAATAAACAGCATCTAAAAACTCTGGCATGGTTTTACACTATAAAATAGCTTTTTACCCTGCTATCTAACTTGTCAGGTGACCTATATCTCAGGAGAACTAGTTTCCTCAGATTTTCTACCAATGACTCAAACTCCTGGAGTATAGAGTGAACTCCTGATGCACGTCCACCCTGTCACTAAGTGTACGTGACAGAATGGAGGGCGCTGGGGTGCCACGGGAGATAAGGACTGACAGCGCCACGTGGCAAGAAACTGAAAAATACCATATTCAAAATGTAAGGTTTCCTTTTCAGGATTGGTGAAATTACTTCCAAAAAATTACTTTTGGATCGAAGGGTATTTTCTTTTTATGTAGTCTGATAACTTTTTAAATATTATCACATAGCAGGAACAAATTATCATGGAAGTTTATCTCTAAAAATTTTATCTAAATAAAAATTGTGACCATTTGTACAAATTATAGTTACTACATAAAACAGTTCCTTTAAATTGTCTTCTTACTATTACAGATTTATGGAGTGACACCATCAGTTAGAATTTAGAATTCTTAAACACTTAGCTTGGTGAGACAAAGATCCAAGCCATAACACCATCTCTTTGAATCTGGGGAGAAACGGGAGGGGTAAAGAGTCCCCTCAGACAGCAGGGCGCACTGACGGCTGTCTCTTCTGGCCATCCTCATTACTACTCATGGGAAAGCAAGTCATTTAAGAAGAGCCCGCAGCTAGGCCACAAACCGTTGACACTGGTTCTCTATTCTTAGCATCTTGTGCCTTCTCACAGTCCTTGCAAGCGAAAAAGGTGCAACTGAAGAAACACCTAGTTCATGGGCAAATTTGTTTCAATTCAATCAGAACATAAGGCCGAATGTCTGCCTTCTCTCCGGAAGGTATCCTGAATTAAGAAAACAATACTTCACAGAGTATCCCCTAAATGTCCAATTTGATCATCGAAAAAGAAAATGCAATCTTCCCAGACACCAAAGTGAACTCTTTCCATGAACAAAACAGTTTTGCTAAACTTTGGGAAAAGAGAAAGCTGGGTTCTGTAACATGAAAAATACTCCAGTAGTTCTGGACAGCCCATTGAGGATTGAGGAGAGACACACAAGGAACAGGCAAGGACAGGTGCTGCCAGCACCAGGAAGACCCATTCCCATCTTTCTAAAGCTGCACTACCCAGTACAGCAGCCACTAGCCACATGTGGCCATTTAAATTTATTAAAACTAAATAAGATTTAAAATTCAGTTTCTCAAGTCATACAAGCCACATTTTAAATGCTTAACAGCTTAGCGGCTGCCACACTGGACAGCAGAGAGACACGGTATCACCATCATCACAGAAGTAACTACTAGACAGTGGTGTAAAGGTTCCAATGTAAGTCTCCAGTGCTCTGAAAACTCTACCGTAAGTTGGAATGGAGAGACGACAGATTTTACACTAACTGGCTGTGTTATCTGGATCATGTCTCTTCCTATTTCTAGGTGTCAGTTACCCCAACCAAAAAATAGAGGAGTCGTATTTGTACTAGTTCAGTGGTCCCCAAGAAGCAGCAATAATGCTGAGACTCTGGTTACACAGAAGAGTGCTGTATTTCCAGATTTACAATAAAATATTTATGCATGAAGTATGTGATGTTGGTATCTGAAAATGGATAAAAAATGTGACTGCAGCGGGTGTGTCTCTCCACACCACGCCTCTCTCCTCTCTTGGACAGTGAATAAAAACCTTACTCTCTACACTTTCTTCTCTTAGTGAATTCCTTCACAGTCCATGTTACTGACCACCCTAACATGTTGGTGGCCTGTACAGGGACATTCTCTAGTTCTCCCTCTCCTCTGGCCCTCCTGAGACTTGCAACCACGGGAGCAGGGTGCAGTGGGAGCTTGACCTGGGTTAACACCCCAACTCTGTCTCTGAAGTTCAGAGGGAAAATTCAGAGTCCCCTGGACTCTGGGAACAGCCTCCTCCTCACACACCTTCACAACCAGCAATCAAACTGGAAAGTACTCAAAGGCAGGGACAAGGGGACCGCTCTCTACAGCCACAGGTGGAAGGTAACATTGGAACAAACTGCAGCCACATGCCAACAGCCCAGGGGCCACACGACAGGAACAACCCCCCCTCTTTTAAAGATTTATTTAATTTTAGACAAAGGGGAAGGGAGGAGGGAGGCAAAAGGGGAAAAAATCAGGACAACTGTAATAGCATAATCAATAAAATATATTTTTAAAAATTCAGCTTTCAAATGATAAATGGACTGTGAAGTCTCTCACATGCATATAACACCTTCAAGTTTACAAAAAGTACTCTCATAAATATCATCTCAGAATACCCTTGGGGTTGGTAACACTGATCTTGCTTCTCTTAACCAACTGCCCACAGTTGGTAAGAGTTATAGCTGGGCCTTGAACCCAGCCTTTCACTCCAAGTCCGAAGCTCTTTCCATAGCATCACTCTGCTCTTCTTGAGAGGAGAGAGAGGATTAACCTGGTGGCTCTCTAGGCTGCCCTAATCCTTACACAAGGGCCTGTGAGTGAGTGTCCCCACATCAGTAGTCCTGTGACATTCAGGTTGAGAAAGATTATCTTCCCAACACTAAACAAGGACATTAAGGCTAATTCAAACAAAAAAGGAATAAAAGGAAAGTCAAGGTCAACTACTCCACTGAAAACAGACACCCAAAGATAGAAAGGGATTCCTTACCAAGGGCTTCCAAGCGTTCCGTTTGCTCTTCTCTCCATTTACGGATACTCTCAGGTTCTGATTGCAATCGATCCACTTGTGAAATAGCTGCGTAACTGTCTGTCGGACCATTACTTTCCTTAACACAAAACACAATTGTACTCTATCAGCACCAAAAACTTCTTCCTGAAATGCACTTCACCCAAGTTAGAACCCCTGGCTGTGCAGAGCCCTGACAATGATAAAATGTGAAAGGACTGCCTGAGAGGCAGTAACAGTTTACGATCTCATGTTGCAATCTCACATGCAGACAGGGAGCTTTCAGCATCGCTGCACTCGGTCCCCCCATCCTCCAGGAGGCAGAATAGTTGTTATCCTATCTGCTAATAAGTGGGACATGAGTGGAGACAGGAAAGTCCGGGAGGTGAGTAATGGACTTACTAGGAAACAGCACTATCAGTTTTGGTTTCCTCACTTGACACAGGTTATGTGATATTTTCAAAGTAACAAAAAGTACACAGTAGAGCAAGGCCTAGAATTTAAGACCTAACTGCTATTATACAATGCAGGAAACAGGTTACTTAATACCACCTAATCGAAATATAGTGAATTTGAGGAGAGTCCAAAAGACAATGTACAGTTACTGTAGTGACCAAAGAAACAATAAGAAGGCAGGCAATGACAGAGCCGTGAGTGTGTAGGAATGCAGATTGTTCTTTATAATGGGTTAGATTTGGGAGCTAATAAATAGATTGACAAAGACCCAAATAAAACTTAATGTTTAGAGAATTATTTCACTTGTTGAACTAGGTATCACCACAGTTTAACATAAGCAGACAATAAATAAAGGTGGAAAAAATTATTTAAAGTATTAGTAACGAGCTCATTAAGACTTCCCATGTGTCAGGCACATAAAAGCTTTCTCTTCCAAATGCCCTACAAAGCAAGTTTTTATTCCCATTTCACAGTTGGGGGATTCAACTGAGGCACAGAGAAATGACAAGTCCAAATTCATGGCTAGTGAGGGATAAACCCAGGATATAGATCACACTGTCTCACTCTAAGGGACAAGTTCTAAACCAGGGATCAGAAACTATAGTTCAGGCCCGTTCCCTGCTTTGTAATTAAGTTTCACTCGAACACCTGGTTGGGAGAAAAGACACCTTTGTTTCGTTCTACATTATATGACATGCACATGTGAGGTCTGGAAGTGCTGCAGCCATTTCACCACCATGAAAAGAACCTGAATACAAAACTGCATGCTCAGCAGGCAGAACCAAAGTCCTAGAACTGAGTCAGAGTTCTGGTCTGAGGACACCTAACCTATCTCAGAGCTCTTTCAATTATAAAAACAAGGAAGTTCTCCATTTAAACCAATGCAAGTTGGGCCAACAACCGAAAGCTTAGTAATATAGGTGGGGGTGTCAAACTCATTTTCACCGGGGGCCACATCAGCCTCACGGTTGCCTTCAAAGGGCAGAATGTAATTTTAGGACTGTATAAATGTAACTACTCCTTCACTAGGGGCAAGGAATTCGCTGCTGCCACCAGGTAGAAAAAAGGTGGAGGGCTGGATTCAGCCTGTGGGCCTTGGGTGTGCCACCTGTGATACAGAGGAAAAGTAATGGTATTCATCACAAGTATCAGCCCCCCTCCCCATACGATCTAAAATGTTCAAATGCTGGCCCCACCACATACTACCTTTGTTACTTTAGACTACTGATTTAAGCTCTGTGTGCCTCCGTTTATTCATCTATAAAATAGAAATAACAACAGTACAGGTCCCTGATGTGGTTGTGAGAACTAAATAAGATTAATTATAAACAGTGCTTGACACAGACAGTGTTTAAATTCACAATCCGCAGCAGCATGAAGGGTCATTTCTTAAGAATGAAGTTGATAACATTAGGGCCAGGTCAATAGCACTTTAAAATAATGCTCTATCAGTGTCACTTCTCTTCAAATCCTTCTCTGGCAGGTCACACACCAGCCACCAATACACCCAGGACAGTCAAGGGAATGGGGTCCCTTCCAGGTCAGTCTATTGAAATCACAGGACAGGAAGACTCTTGAGCACCATCATGCAACATAATTACTCTGTACCTGGTAGTATTCACCATTCATCACTCCATCAACAGCATCTGCAAGACATTAAGATTGCAGTTTGTCAGTCGGGGCTGGTCAAATGCTGAGCCAAAGGTTTGCAGAGCAAAATACAGCACTGTGTCCCTGTGCTAGGTACAAGATGTAACACTGAACAACTTTCTAACTAATGAAACCAAAATGTGCCTATATACAAATGACTTCACCAAAATGTGGACAAATCTGTCCCGTGCTCCCAGGCCCCAAAGCTTTTGAAATTCTGCTTTCTGGCTTAGAGAAAACACATAGAATCATGGCAGAAGAGTCTCATAGAGCAACAGTATTTCTCTATGAAAGTTCTGGAGAAAGTAAAAAAAAAAAAAAAAAAAGCATGGCCCAGATTCATTCACACTGAGCAGAGATGTACAGCTTTGTGTTCAAACCAAGGTGCTTTCTTGGGGGTCAAGACTCTCCATCCTGTGGCTGCAGTAGGTTTGGCACCTAATGGTTTAACAGTTGGGACTTTTTGCTAATTCCTACAGGGTACCTGGAATTTGTTCAATACAGTAAGACTTGGACACACCAAATTAGTCTTTTTAAGGACGAAAGTTTAAACAATTCAAAAGAAGGTGTACAATCCAGTCTTACAGACACAATTATTCATAATTAAATGAGAAAGTCCATCTCGGAAATATAAATAATGCCTAAATAAGACCTAGAGACTATCAATCCACATAGTACAAAATAGTGGTCCACAGGCTAAACGTATTTTATTTAAAATACAAAGTACTAAGGAAATCCCACAAATCAGGATTTCCAGGTTTGGGGACCGGGGCATGCAGAGAGAAGGCCTGACAACAGGTCTGTGCTTCTGACCTGGCAACACCATTTGAAACGAGGGGAGCCTTTACATGTAGCATGCCAGTCCCACTGGCCCCATTCTTTTTTTTTTTTAACCCATTCTGTGTTTCATTAATCTAGTTCTGACTGGCCTCATAAGCATGTGCCCCTCACCCAGCCATCACTAAGAGGCAGTCTGTTCAAGGCTGCACACCATCACTCTGCTCTGGGTGGCTGCTCTGACCTCCTCCAAAAGCCTCGATCTAGACACCATAAAAATTTAGCTTCCACCTACATAATCTGCATTCTGTATCTGCTGGTTGAGTTCCATGTATTACCTATCATGTAGAACTTCCATTATTTGTCCTTTTTTTTTTTTTTTTCAAATTACAATGACATCTTCTTGCATGGAGTAGGAGAGGGAAGATGAAAGAAGAGATGAACCTAGGAGGTTCAAGAACTCAAGAAGTAAAAGGAATGCCAATCACTTAGTTAGGGCCACCATTAGGAGGCCCTCAGAGGGCAGTGTACAGAAATAGCTTTCCTAGAAGTCTGGGGCAGGTGCTCTCAGCCTCATTCTTTCCTTCTAGCAGGCAAAGATTTCATCAAACCTTTCCTCTGGTCTTGGTTCCTAACTAATTACAGCCATGCTTCGTTTTATTGCACTTTACAAATCGAAAGCAAGACCCTCCACCATAATCAAAAAGATTATGAATTCCGTTATTGTAATACTAGCTTTATCACGATGGTGATCTGGAACCAAACCTGCAATATCTCCACAGGATGCCCATAAATGCCATTTTAACCACCCATTTTCCAAATTAACATTACCATTTCATTCATTCCTTTGGTTCTCTTGCTTCTCCCAGTTACCTTCCTCTTGGCTTTGGGGGCACTGAAAACTTTTATAGATCATTTTTCCCAGCATGTCTCCCTGATACGAAAACATTTTGTTATCTTTTGCCAACATCCTTTTTAAAAAAGACTTTATTTATTTATCTTTAGAGAGAGAAGAAGGGAGAGAGAAACAGAGGGAGTGAAACATCAGTGTGCAAGAGATACATCAATTGGTTACCTCTCGCACTCCCCCAGTGTAGAACCTGGCCCAGTCCTGTGCCCTGACTGGGAATTGAACTGGCCACCTTTCAGTTCTGAGGCCAGTGCTCAACCCACTGGGCCACACCAGCCAGGATCAAAACATTACTTTAAGGAAAACAAAAACAAAACTGAGACAAAAAAGTAAAGTAAAATAAAATTGTTTAAAAAAGGAAAATGAAGACAGAAGAAAATGCCCTGCAATTTCTTCACTCAACCCACTGACTTCTACCCTGTTAGCTCATCTAATGTGTACAGACAAAAATCTCAGCAAAAACGGACTCCTACAATATAACCCTTTTTTTAAGTAACCCACTCATCTACCTCATCAAATTCTCAACTTTATTAGTATGAAGACGCCTACTGCTTATCGCCTCCCATGTCCTGGGCACAGTGTTTAACACTTTATAAACATTGTTTTAATCCTTATAATAAACCTGTATGTATCAGCACTTCACAAATGATGTTAAAAATACGCCCAGGGCCCTGGCTGGTGTGGCTCAGTGGACTGAGTGCCGGCCTGAGAACTGAAGGGTCACCAGCTTGATCCCCAGTCAGGGCACATGCCTGGGCTATGAGCCTGGTCCCCAGGCAATCAATGTATCTCTTGCACATCAACATTTCTCGCTCCCTGTCTTTCTCTCCCCCTTTCCCTCTCTCTAAAAATAAATAAACAAAATCTTTTAAAAAATAAAAAGAACACGCACAGGGTTCCTTAAGGTGAATAAGGTATTCTTGGAAGGACAGGTAACTGATAACATTTATTTTATTTTTAACTTTAAGATATGTTAGGAAAAATATTAAATGCATGCACTACGAAATAACCAGCCTTTAAAAGGTGCCGCAGCACCTGAGGCAAGCCAGGAAGTCAGAGGAGAGACCATCCGAGAGTCGGACACACAGGCACGACCTGCAGGACCTCCGCCTTTACCAACCCACCTCAGCACTGGTCTGTCTCAGTTTCTGGTTATAAACCTATTTCAACATATTTCTCATATTTTTAACTTAATTTCTCTAATTCTTTTACTTGTATGCTTTATTTATGTTAGTACAAAAGTAAGTTTCTCAACGTTTTTGTCACTGGCTTTTTACACATTAAGTTATTTGTGTGTTCCCTACCCATAAAATTTTTAAAAGCACTCTATAAAGTTTTGGAAATACAACATTCACCAAAAAACTAATGAAAGTATGGTGGGGGTGGGGGGAATGGTCAATTGAACCTCAATAATACATTCTTTGGTGTAGAACTGCTGGGTCACAGGGTATACATTTTAAAAACTTTTAACACACCAACCACTTGCTCCCTTTTATTACCATCAGCATGTGAGAGCCCCATTTCCCAGACCTCTGCTGATACTAAAGACTGAGTTTTTTCATGTTTTTATATCTTTTTGCTAAATTGATAGCATGTATTAAAAAAAAAACCAAACATAAAACTTAAGATGGTTTTGTTTTGCCAATCTTATTTCCAGTGAAGTAATTAGAAATCTGACATTTTCTTTACTGAATTGTCTGCTTTGACCATTTTTTAATCTTTTTAATCTCTAAGTATCTCTCTGTATTAATTCATCCTCTCATACTACAAGTGTTTTCCCCATTTGCTTTTTATAGGGTTTATGACATTTAACACCTGGAACTACTTATATATAGACACTATCAATTATCCCTTTAGGATTTCTATAGCTGTGTTTATGCCGTAGGCCTTCCCCTCCTCTAAGATATTCACTTTTCTCTTGGTATTTTAAATCCACCCAGACTTTATTTTTGTGCAAGGTAGAAAAAAGATCATTTTAAATCCTAGAGCCTACAAGCCAGACCTACATTCTGGTTAATGTATTACACCTGACACACCAACTTGTCAGTTAATACATTCCAGCCCAGGGCCATTCCCAGCAGGAAAGACTTTGATCACTACTCCATCACAGAACTAGAAGCTGTTCTCATCACATACCTCCTAGGTCACATGTTGCCTGTCCTGTAGGCCTGAAGGCTCATCCAGCCCCAGTGGCAAACACTCTGAACTCTTCTTAGTTACCACACCACTGCACTGACATTCAATTGGCCCCAGTCAGAAGATCGTATGTGGCTACAGAAACATGCAGAAAGGACAACTAGAGCACCTTGCTTTATTAGGACAACTAAGCTAAGCAACCTGATGCTCCAGAAGGAAACTGTCTAGGGCATCCAGACAGAAGCAGGGTCAGAGTATGTTTCCAGAGATGAAAGGCTCTTGTCCCAAACCCACCTTCAACCTCCCAAGGCAAGCAGACCTGGTTGGAATCCCAGAGGAGACATGTATTAGCTTGCTACCTTAAGATCACTGCTTAAGTTCCATGATTATCAGCTCTCATGTGAAAAAGGACAACAGTACCATTTAGCCTGTGGAATTGCTTACTGCATGAACTTGACAGTATGGAGAAAACTGGCACACAGGAAATGGGCGGCGCTGCTAAATACTACACATGAGATTTCCTTGAACTTCTCGTCACTGCCACCAAGAAAATTTCTCTCCTCCTCCAGCTTTTTTTTAAATTCACATACCTCTCTTCCTCCTCCTCCAAGAAAGGACTTGACTGAAACACCCCAAAGAATGCCTCACTGCATACCATCTTCAGTAGCTCCTTATTCACCTCTTATTTTCCTCTCATCAGCCTTCATGACAGAAGGCTTTCAAGGGCTCTAGAGTTCAGCTGCCTCTTTCCCGATCACTTGTTCTTCCTCAATATCCATGAGCTACTTTACTTAGCTGGTTACCTCCCACTTTTAAACTTGTGTATCTTTCCACCCCTTCCAACAACTGAGGGAGTCATCCAGGGCTCAGGTCTAACCGCCCTGGTTTCAGCCTGCCCCATCTGCCATGGGCCTTTCCCCCAGGCTGGAAGTAGTTTAGTATGTTCCTCCATCTGTGAGAGCCTCCTGCCTACAGCCCTCGGTATAATAACACATCAGACACAGAGCTCCCTCCTAAAATCTGTTTCCTCAATACACTCCCCCCGCCCCACAGCCTATAGACCTTGTAACCCCTTTCTTTCCCTACTCCTAAGAAATAACAGTAGCTGGGCACATAGGTGCATATATAGTAATAATATACTGTATGTAAGCATGTTACAGGTGCTCTCTAATGGAATCCTAGCAACCCTAAGTGGTGTATATTTGCACCTTTTACAGAGGAAAAAACTGAGGCAAGGGAGTAGAGGCTATATAAGTTGCCTGAAAAGCTACATTCACACAAGCAGTCTAGCACAGCACAGAATCAAGGGAGGGAAAAAGAGTGAAAGAAGGAAGAAAAAAAGTGTCCAACTCATTCTCTAATTCCCCAAGGAAGTGCTGACCACTTCGCTATTTCCAACCCCAACTACCCGTCAGAGATCAGGCTTTAAATCACTAAATGCTTAGTTTACTAAGAAAGTCCTTCCTAGGAACTAAGTCAGCAATCACCCCTTCCTTCCCTTTGTAGAAAGCTTAACACACAAAAGACCCATGTGTCCAACTCGATTTTCTCCCTTTTACCTCTCCAACCTGTCAATCACCAAGATCTGCTGCTTCTATTACAGGTTCCTTGGACCTGACATTTTTGCCCATTCTTCTGTGAGTACCTACTATGTGCCAGACATCCTGATAGGCTTTTTGGATAAACAGTGAGCAAGAGGTAACACTGTCCTTCAATCAGGACAGTCTCCCAACTATGGGTTTTGATTCTCCTACGCTGTCCTGGCCAGGCAGCCACAACTGCTTTCCAGAAATGACCATCTTTCAGCCCACTACACCCCTGCTGAAACTGCAACAGAATGGGGCGGAGTCAGAGGGCAGGGAAACAGAGCTCAGCTAGAGCTTGCCCTCCACTCGCCCTCTTTCTTCAGCAAGTCACTTCTGTGTAGGACTCATTTTTCTCTTCTCTTAAACAAAAGAGGTAAACTAAGGACCTAAAAAAGTACATTTTATGATTCTTAGGCAAACATTAAAGACCACACAAGAACCACCACCACACGCACGCGCGCACACACACATACACAACACAAAAACCCTTATTACTTACAGCTAACTTCATCTCTCAACCACAATCTATTTCAGTCCAACCAGCTAGCTATAAATTGAGTTTTCAGGTATATTACATACTGTTATGTACGTTCTCACTGGGTGACAGATTTGCTTAGGAAGCAGCACAGTACAGTATAAAAACTCAGAGGCTGCAAGTAAGCAGTCTCCACACCTCTGCCTCCACCCCCCCCCCCAAAAGGGTTCTGCTTGACTGGCACAGTAATACGAGATTTCTGAGTCTGAATGCTTTTTGAAGAGCATTATTCAGGAACACCAAAGCCTCAGCTTCCAACACTCGTTATCTCACACCCAGCATCTTTCTCTTATTTATGTTACCTGGCACCTTGAAGCTCCCATCTGCCCCACCAGTGCCCTGTTCCTCCTTAATTAGTATTTTTTTAAAGTAAATGAAGAGCCACGTCCTATTACTTCTAGCAAATTTCCTACTTCCTATATTAATGAAAAGATCTCTGCTACTCAGCCTTTCCTCCCACCCCGACGACAGTAAATATCACACCCAGATAAAGCACTAAAGGTCAAATTGGCATTCTACCGCGTCCCCCCAACCCCTTGAGTGTGGCTGGGAAAAAGCCACACTACAATCTCTCTTCGCCTCTTGGAAGACTGGTCCAGGCTGACCTGAGGCTCTGCTTAGACGGCAGTGCCTACCACAGCTGTTTCCGAGGAAGCGGAGTTCCTGGAGTCTTAGCCATAACACGTTCAGGAAAATGGTAAAACTCCTATCCCTCTTTCTTGAGCTCCGCGCTCACTCGTCTTTTCTTCCTCAGAACCCAACATTCTGTACACCTTAAATGTTTAAATGCACCATTGCCATTTTTGTTTGCATGTCTCAAAAACGATACTGTTACTTTTCTGTCCTCCCTTCTTAATACCTGGTCCTGTGCTGCGGCTCAGACTTGCCTGTAAGTCTGGCCAAACTGCGCCAATGCGGCTGTGCTGGAGTCCAGACTCACCGCACAGCAAGTGCTCAATGAAAAGTTCCGGAACTGAGCCGGTTTCTTCGGGCCCCTCGGCGTGACTGTCACTGTATCTGCTTTGCTTTGCGCTCTCGCTCCGCCCGCACCAGGAGCGCTCACGTACACTCACTGAACGGAGCGGGCGTTCTGCACGACCGGGCCGGGGTCTCGTTTCCTCGGCACTCCTCCTCAACGTCGCGACAGAACAAGAGTTACCCACAGCTCTCCAACCCACTCTGGGCCCGGCTTCCCGATAAGTCCTCCCGCCCCAAACTCGCCCGCATTCTCACCCGGACCCCCCGGCGGCTCGCCGTGCGGCTGGGGCCCAGGGGCGCCGCCGTCCAGGATGGCGAAGGCCTCGTCGTTCTCGATGCCCGCAATCTCACTCTCCTGCTGCGCCAAGAAGGCCGCGGCCGGGTCTTCCTCGCCCGCGCCGGCCACCCCGTTCCCCAGAGCGGGGCCGCCGGGAGCGCCGGCGGGGGCGCCGAATGGATCTAGCTCCGCCATGGCTGGCAGTTCAACGGCACGGACACCGACAGTGACAGACGAACCAACGGAACCACAGACACCGCGCCCGGCAGCTACCGCTGTGGTGGCGATTTCACTCGGAGGACAGGCGGGAGGAGGGAGAAGGCGGAAGTGGAAGGCCTGCCCCTATATCCGGTTGGTCTAAGACGGGGTGGGAGAGCCGGGAAAGTAACAACCAGTCAGAGGACAGCACTCCTTCAAGAGCTACCCAATCAGCAGAAGGAGGGGCACCCGAGGAAAACTCGTGACTCGGGCAGAGCCAGGGGTGCGGGTGGTAAGCCTCGTGGGCTCTAGAAAGGCGGAAGTGGGGCTTAAGTTAAAGCAGCTTTGCCCGCCAGCTTCTAGTACTACAGGAATCTGGTCTGACACCTCTGCGGGGACGCCAGCGCTCAACCTGTCGGTGAAGGCAGCGATGATGGGCGGATTATGTAGAAGAATCAAGCTACTTGGATTTTCTGAACTTCAGTTTTCTTATTTGTAAAAGGAGACTGGGAATCCTGCACTGTCTCCTAAGATTGTCGCGAAGACTGAATCCTTTTAAGGCGATATACTGGCTTCATTAAAAAAAAAAAAAAAAAAGGTGTATTTAACTCATTCACCCAGCTGGGTTGATTTTCAACTTTTGAATAGCCAGACTTAAATGTGATGGATTCAAATCTACTCTGATTTTTTTCCCATAGTATTTTTATGAAAAGGAAAATAATGGGTCCTTTCACGAAGTCCTTTAGGAGCCAGTACGTCTTTTCAGAGCTAGACAGAAGTTTCTGGAGCTTGAAAATTCCGTAGGGATCACTCAGTTCATAAGGAAACTGAAAGAGATCAGTCACACAGGGAGTCAGTGGTCAGGGAACCCAGGTCTGCGGGGCACCTATAATAATGGGGCTAGCCACAACGTCTTGTATGCATGTGCCTGTTTTTCAAAAAAGTTCCTTCGGTGTTTGAAATCGGGGACATGTTAATATTAAGTGGTTAGTTAATCCTGTCTACACCATAGAAGTGATTCCGGTTCATCACGCCCATGTTGAGGAGGGAAACTTATGGAATGGCCAACACTCCTTTACCACCTTTTTGAAAAGGAAAAAAATCAAAACCAACCAACCAGAGGTCAAAGATGTCTCAAGGTAGTCAGCAAACAAGAAAGTGGTTTTTTAAAAATATGGATGTATTTTTTCGTTTGTTTTTGTTTAAAGGTAACAAAGCCTATGATAGTTCCTAGCACCAAGAATCTAAATCACAAATAATAGTCCTATAACTCCCTTTAGGAAAATCCAGTGTGTGGAAACTGTAAGTTATAAGAAGGTACAAGATGCTGTAATATAAGATTGCTTTAAGAAACAAATTGCATTCAGGAAGCCCAGAGAATCTCAAACAAGGTGTAGACAAAGAAGCCCACACCAAGACACATCATAATTAAAATGGCAAAGGTTAAAGATTGAGAATCTTAAAAGCAGCAAGAGAAAAGCAGTTCATTATCTACAGGGGAATACCCATAAGACTGTCAGCTGATTTCCCACAAAAAACTTTGCAGAATAGAGGGGATGGCAAGAAATATTTGAAGTCAAGAAAAGCAGGGACCTACGGCCAAGATTGCTCTACCCAGCAAAACTATCATTTTTAGAATGGAAGGGCAGATAAAGTGCTTCCCAGACAAGAAATAAAACTAAAGAAGTTCACCGTCACCAAACCATTATTATATGAAATGCTAAAGGGCATTACTTAAAAAGGTCTCAGCCGTGGCTGGTGTGGCTCAGTGGATTGAGTTCCAGACTGCAAACCAAAGAGCCCGTGGTTTGATTCCCAGTCGGGGCACATGTCTGGGTTGTGGTCCAGATCCCCACTGGGGACGGGAGTGCATGCAAGGGAGCGACATACTGATGTCTCTCCCTCTCTTTCTTCCTCCCTTACCCTCACTCTAAAAGTAAATAAATAAAATCTTTTTTTAAAAAATAAAAACTATGAACAATAAAATAGCAATAAAAACATCTATCAACAATTGAATCTAAAAAACTAAGCAAACCAGAAGAACAGAGACAGAATCATGGATACAGAGACTGTTCTGATGGTTGCCAAATGGGAGAGATGTGTGGGAGAATGGGTAAAGAGGTGAGGGGATTAAGAAGTACAAATTGGTAGTTACAAAATAGCCATGGGAATGTACAGTGCAGTATAGGAAATGGAGTAGCCAAAGAACTTATACGCATGACCCATGGACATGAACAATAGTGTGGGGATTGCCTGAGGGAGTGAGCAGTGCTGAGTGGAGGGGGGGGATTGGGACAATAGTAATGGCATAATCAATAAAATATCATTAAAAGAAAAAAGTAAATTGCCTAAGAATGCAATGTTGGCTTTGATATACAGAAATGAATATGTCTTGGTGGTGGGAAAATGGAGACAACTGTATTTGAACAACAATAAAAAAGAAATGAATATGTCTGCAAGTAATTTTCAGAAATAAAAAGTAATTGGTATTAATATTTCATAAAAATATACATATATTTTACATGTAAAAAATATACACGTGTTTTTAAGGGCAAAAGTCATTATTTGCTGAAAGCACGTGTTTACTTTTAAAGTCATTCTAAATATGGAATGTAGGAATGTTTTGAAGAAAAACATTTAAGAAACTTAATTTTTAGGGCCTGCAGCTGACTCAGCTGTCCCCTCCCTCTTCTTGTACAATGCTCATCTCTAACATAAATTGGCAATACTGTATGAAGTAGTTTCACATTTATTTTCTTGAAACCATGTGCCTCCTGTAAGGAGGATAAGGGGAAGAGATGGCCGTGAGAGAAACAAGTAAGGCAACTTCTGACTGCTCACAGCTGTAGTGGCTGAGGGAAAGGCCACATTCTCTGCCGGCCAAGTGTATGACTCTGGGAAAGCTGTCTTGAGAATTGCTTGCTAAAGGAGACATCACATACACAAAAATAACTATTTATACACTCAAAATTAGGGAAATCAGCTGAAGGATGACTTTACAGAGCAGGTGGCTTGGAGCTTAGTTTTGGAACATGTGCAAGATTTATAAAAGTCAGTAATGTGGCCTGATCTCATTGTTGGGCAGAGGTTCAGAGCATGGCATATCTGGGGACTGTGAGTACACGTATACCTCAGAGCTATTGCGGGTTCAGTTCCAGATCACTGCAAGAAAGCGAGTTGTAATTTTTTTGCTGGTGTGGGGGGTGTCTTACCTTCAATTTGAAACAACACAACATCTGTGGAGCACTTTAAAATGTAAGGCACAATAGAATGAGGTATGCCTACAAATTAGTTTGGCTGGCGTGAAGAGCGTAAGAGGAGGAATAATTGAAGGCAAACTTGGAGACATGTGATGTGACCCTGAATGCATTAAGAAGCCTTATTAATGATAGAGAATCCTGGAAGGTTTCAGAGAAACAGAAGGGAGGCTAGTCATATTTGGCTGAGAAGTATTATAAAAGTTTCCTACAGGAGATAAGTCCTTTTTTAGTTTCTGTGTTGCCCACTAGACCGTTAGGTGAGGTGAGGGACCATGTTTGCCTCGCTCACCTTTGTATTGGCAGGGTCTAGTGTTATATCTGGCACATAGCGGGTGCTTGATAAATATTCGCTAATGGACCAAATGAAGTAGCATTTCAGACAGATCTCAGAGGAGAAGGGCTGTGAAACTTGTTGAATAGAGGGGAAGAGGCAGAGGGTGGTGCTGTACTCTGCAAAGTGAATGGACTACATGATAGCATATTCGGGGAAAATACATGCACGTGAAGGAAGTGGTGGAGTCAAATCATGGAGGGCTTGAGTGCCCAGGTGAGGATTATTCTGTAATTGCAGTGGTTGTGAGGAGCCTTTGGAGATTTTAAACAGTGACTTGGTGAGCAATGACTTGGTGAGAGCCTTGTGCTGGAAGAATCTTCTGGCAGCACAGGCAGTGTAAGTGTAAGAGAGGGTTCTGAAAGAAGGAAGGTTAGGAAAGACACAGCTGCAGTCATTCAGGAGGCAGATGAGGGGAGTCAAGGATAATATTCTAGAGCACGGAGCATTGGGCTCAGGTGGAAGGAAAATAATGGAGCTAATGTACACAGTTGGTAAGTGATAGCATTTAGGAGGCAGAGAGAGAGGAGAGTCGTAGACAACATTTATAGCTTGGAAACCGCAGACAAAATATCAAGAAAATCCAGATGAGTGGGATGGGGCAGGAGATGAGAGAAAGGAAGAGTTCAGTGTGGATACATTGAACCCAGGGATCTGTGGGATATTCAGGAGACATTCTATAGGCCATTGGAAATCTAAGACTTAAGTTCAGGAGAGAGGAGGTTTTAATTCCAACAATAGTGGGCAAAGTTGTTTAGGGACAACTCTTCTGCTGAACAACTAGAAGAGCTGGGCAAAAAGTTTTTAAAAAATCTCTGTGAAGGCAGATGATGAGCAAAGCAGTGAGGGATTGTGGGCCAAAGTTCTAGGAGAAGAAGGAAGCCAAGAAAAGTGAGCCTAACATTTGGAGCCACTTTTCCACTCAAAGTGATCATTATTTCTAAAAGTAGAGTCTGAGAAGCTGAGTAGGGCATTCAATAAACAAAGCTGGGGAGAAGAAAATAGTTGACCTACCAAGAAGAGGGGCACTGATCAATCTACCAGGTCTTTTCTTAGAACCCTGAAGGGCTACACACTAGGAATAAAGGTGAAAATAGACTAAAGCCCAGCTTTAAGTCACATAAATGCTTGATTGAATTAAAGTGATTCAGACTTTCTAGTGTCCTTAGCCTCTTACTGCCTGCTAGAAAAAAATGTCATCCAAAAATAAAAGCATGTAAAGACAAAACATGTTCAGGAACATTTTCAGGGGTAGACATACAGTAGAATTCTCAGGGGATTCAGATAATAGAGTTATTGGACCTAGACTTTAAAACAGCTATGATTGCTTTCTGACTTCTGGCCAAAAAGGAGGTGTAGGTAAATACACTTTGCCTCCTTGCACAAACAAAAGAAGGACAACAACAAATTTAAAAATAAAAAAAAAATCAGAACTTCCAAAAAATCAAATTGTATGGAAGTCCAACAACCAAGGACTTAAAGAAAAAACAATCATTCACACTGGTAGGAGGGGTGGAGAGGACACGTAGCAAGGTGGCAGCTGGAGGACTGGGCAGGAAAGCCGGTGGCTGGTGGACTGAGTGGTCCCATATTTGCGAGTGGATAACCAGGAAGAGCAACTGGGGAGCAAAACAGACCACACAATCCAGGGTTCCAGCACAGGAAAATAAAGCCTCAAAACCTCTGACAGTAAAAACCTGTGGGGTTGCGCTGGAGGGAGAAATTCCCAGCCTCACGGGAGGGTTTGTTGGAGAGACCCACAGAGTCCTAGAATGTATACAAACGCACCCACCCAGGAATCAGCACCAGAAGGGCCCAATTTGCTTGTGGGTAGCGGGGGAAGTGACTGAAAGTCAACTGAGAGCTGAGGAAGCAGCACTGTTCCCTCTCAGACCCCTCCCCCACATACAGCACCACAATGTAGTGAAGTGGGTTGCCCACCCTAGTGAATACCTAAGGCTCCACCCCTTACAACATAGCAGCTACACCCAGACCAAATATATATATATATATATGAAAGAACAGATCAAAGCTCCAAAAACTAAGCAATAAAGAGATAGCCAACCTATCAGATGCAGAGTTCAAAACACTGGTAATCAGGATGCTCACAGAAATAGTTGAGTATGGTTGCAAAATATAGGAAGAGGTGAAGGCTATGCAAAGTGAAATAAAGAAAAATGTACAGGGAATACACAGTGACAGGAAGGAAAATGGGACTCAAATCAACAATTTGGATCAGAAGAAAGAAAGAAACATTCAACTAGAACACAATGAAGAAACAAGAATTCAATATATATATATATATATATATATATATATATATATATATGTATGAGGAGAGGCTTAGGAACCTCCAGGACAACTGTAAATGTTCCAACATCCAAATCATAGGGGTGCCAGAAGGAGAAGAGGAAGGGCAAGAAATTGAAAACTTATTTGAAAACATAACGAAGGAGAACTTCCCCAATCTGGTGAAGGAAATAGACTTCCAGGAAATCCAGGAAGCTCGGAGAGTCCCAAACAAGTTGGACCCAAGGAAGCACACACCAAGGCACATCATAACTACATTACCCAAGATTAAAGATAAGGAGAGAATCTTTTTTTATTTTTTTAAATATATCTTTTTTTT
>PVIA01008323.1:0-73194 GCA_004024845.1 Tonatia bakeri | reverse complement strand
GTTACCGGTTTTTAGGATCTTACCTGTTGAACTTGGCTTCCTGGGACCCTTGACGTCCCTCTTTGGCTCCGTCCATCAGGATCCTTCCAACAGGCAGCTCTCTGGGATTTTTCCTGAGCTCTCTTTGTAGATTTGCATCCTACCTGTGCTTACAGAGCAGCTGGTGGCCCGGATGGGAAATGTGACTTGAACTTGGAGGGTGTCGAGAGACCCACCACACGTGCGCAGACTGCTTGCCGTCTCCAGGCGCCGGGTCCCCAGCTCCTGCTTCAGCCACACCAGCTCCGGTCCTCGCCTTCCACTGAGCTCAGCCGGGACGCCTGGCCCCACACGCCATGGCCACCCCAGTCTTCCTGTGGCCAGAGCTCACTCCTGTCCTTGTTTGCTCCGCTCCCCCAGGCATTGGTTGGCTCCATGCTTTGTCTCCATTGTTCCTGCCACCCAGGATGCTACTTAGGTCCTGCACAGTGGAAATGAGCTTGCGTCCAAAGTTGGCATGTAGTCGGCCCAGCCGTTTCTCAGCACTGCTGTTCTCTGAAACTTCTGGGGCTTCGGTTTCAGGCCCCTTTAAGAGGGAGTCTCTCAACTTTGGCTTCATTGACATTTTGGACCAGATCATTCCTTGTCGTGGGGCTGTTCCATGCGTCATAGGATGTTTCGCAGGACCCCTGGACTCTGCCCACCTACTGGACGCCGGTAGCACCCTCCCACCCCCACGTGACAAGCCAGAAGTCTCCAGATATCACCACATGTGCCTCAGGTGCAAAGTGACCCCACTTAATACGTGCACTGGCTTGTTGAAAGGGTGATGCTTCATGCGTGTTGTCATCGAGCTGTGACCGCTGTCCGCGGGCAGGTGCTGAGCTCTCCCCAAGAGACAGGGACCCCCACCCACGCTGGCTCCTGTTGGCTCCCTCCTCTTCGTGGGCCGAGCTGGTGCCAGGCCTCACCTGCTTTAGACTCACCAGGCAGGACAGGGCATCTGAGGGACAGATTTCTTTTTCTCTCGTCATGACCGCGTGTTGGGGTGGCTCAGTGCCCGTGTGTCATGGACACTGGGCTGTCAACCCAGAGACAGGTGCCCCCAGGCTCAACTGAACGTACCTGACCGGCACCAGGCATAACTCCGGCCTGCTTTTCCCTGTTTCTTTAACTCTTAATTGAAACCATTTAGTTACCACCCCTGCTGCGGGGAATCTGGGGACAATTAGGGAAGCCCCATCTGTCCTCTGAACCACATTCTATTGCTTTTCCTGCGCACTCTCGCGAGAAGATGGCAGGCCCTGGCGGCACTGTCTTTGCTTCCCGCCGGCTGGCTGCTGTCTCCCGTGAACGACTTACGGCAGCTCTTTAATTCAATTATTTTCTGCAGCAGAGGCTCTGAGATGATTCGTTTGGAAACAGACGCCCAGGTTTTCCAGCGCAAAGCGGTGACCCCACCGAGGCTGTGGTGGATTTGGAAGTGTTCACTCGGGGTGTGGGGTGCTGTCCACGCTGTTCAGAGCTTCCCGGCACAACCCAGCCCCCCCCCCCTTGCCACACAACCCCCCTGCCCTGTGCCATTGCAAAACATAGATTGGAAATGGCAGGTGCCATGGGCTTTGCCAGCCTCCCCCAAGGCGAGGAATTATCTGTCCAGAAATATTAGGTCAGTGAGCTCCTACCCAGCTGTGTCGGGGGCGGGGGGGGGCCTCACTCAGATACATGCTCCAGTCTCAGCTTTGGTGTGGACTTGAAATTGAAGAGGGTGGGGAGAGTGAGAGGTGTGTTGTGCAATCGTCATAACTGGTCTGCTTTATAATGTGAAAAGTGTGCCTGAAACCGGGCCTGCTGCGCCCTGCTGGTTCCACCGACGGGCTGGTGGGTGCGCTCTCCATGGGGTGGGCAGTGGTCGGGGGAAGCTCTGTCACTCAGCCTCTTCTTTGCTTTCCCTATGCGCCCCAGGGCCCCTGTGCACGGGCCCACCCTGGGATCTCCGGACACCGTGAAACTCATCTTCCCAAAACATGAGGGCAGTTGTCACCCAGTGAGAGGCGCGTGGGTGCCCGTGAGGAGGTGGGCCGCATGGCATCTCTGCTTGTCAGCTCTGTCAGCTGCAGTAACTGGGCAGAGGAGGCAGGAGCAGGGATGCCGCAGAGAGAGCTCGGCCAGCCCTGCTGGGCACCCCTGGGTACCCTTCCTGCGCTGCCTGGAGGGCCAGGCTGGCTGCTGCTCACTGCCTCCCAAACTGGGCCCCTCTGCAGGATGGGCTATGTCCCCACATCACAGTGCTGCCCTTTGGGGAGCATCTCACCGAGGGTCATTCTAGTGTCTAAGGGCACGTCTAGCAGCCCAGTGCCCACGCCCAGGCCAGTGCCCACATCTGATGCTTGGCGCTGCTGGACAAGTCTGCCTGCTCCCCGTGGCCTGTCCTGCAGCTGGCCACCTGTACTGGGGGTGTAACCGCTTCTGCTGTACTCAAGGCTTTAGGACTAAACCCAGTAGGACAAGGCTGTCGTGTGTGTGTGGTGGGAGTGTGTGCGTGTACACACACGTGTGTGCCCGAGTGTCTGGGGGAGAGGTTAACAAGGCAGTCCACATGTGGCGCTGGGGTCATCAGTCAGGGGTCAGCCTCCCAAAAGCTCATGCATACCCTTCGATCTGGTAATCGTCCTCCTTGCCCGGTGCCAGAAAAGCCTGACCACTTCATCACGGCGACGTTTGATGGCACAGTGGAAGAGAGCGAGCTCTGTTTAAAACAACGCCTTCGCATGCGGAGTAAGCCGGGGCGAAGGCTTGTCCTGGAGTGGAAGGACCAGCGGTGAGAGTATGCGTTTGTGAACGGGAAGCACACCAGGCGCTCCTGGGAGAGTCTGACGGACGAGTATTTTGCAGCGGTCGTCCGCGTTGGGAGACTCGAGTGGTGTTCTTCCCGTCCCAGTACCCCATTGTTCTGTAGTTGAGCATATGTGGGTTTTTAAGAAAACGGGGAAACGAGTGCGGGTCATCTGAATGTCTCCTGCAGGATTACGAGCTCATGGGGCAGGGGCTGAGCAACGCAGTGAAGACACACAAAGGCACAGCTGACCCTCCTCCCTCCCCGACCCTCGAGACCCTGGTGGGGCAATGTCCCCTCGCCCTTCTGGAGTAGGCAGGCGTGTCCAGCCGTCCGGGTCCCCACTCCCAGCAGCGACGGTGCAGGTCAGGGGCCCAGCTTCCCCTCTGGGGTGTTGTTGGGCAGACACGGGGTTTCCTGCCACCGCGTCTGGGTGCTCTCTGTGCTTCTGTGTTTTCTCAGTTGCGTGTTGGTTTTTCTGGTTGTCTTGTTTTTGACTTGGTCTTTGTTTTCTTTTTGGCAGAACAGCGTGTGTGTCCAGCTATCACTTGTACCTGTGTGACCCTGGGGAACATGGCTCCTCCTCTCTGCCTTGGTTTTCCCCTTAAAAATGGGTGGGCTTGGGGGGACTTGGAGGATCCATGCTTGTGCACTGGGGAGACCGCTGCACTGGCCAGCACCTGGAGACCTAGCGATCCTGGGGCCACCTCGCCGCCTTTGGTGGCAGCGTCCCCTCATCCCCAGTCTTGTCTCCACTGCTAGGCTGCACCTTCTCCGTGTCTGTGATCAGGTGTGCACACGTGTGCTGCTCCGAGCAGATCATCCCATTCACAATCGGTATTCTGCCCCAATACATCAGCCAAGTCCTACATCTCTCGCAGTGCCTTTCATAGATTGTTTTCAAAGGAAAATCTCGTCTGGGCTCCTCTGCCCCTGTCCGTGCCCCTGCCAGCAGGCATCTTCTCTCTGCAGCACGCCCGGTTTTGGGCAGGGACTACTGCACCAGAGCTGCCCAGGACCCGGCCGCTAAGGAGGCTGCCGGGCCCCAGGTCCCAGCAGGGCAAGGATGAGCACCAACTGGTGGGCTGGGACCTGGGAAAGCTGAGCTGGCAGCAGCCAAGATGAGCGTCCCCACAACTTGACCCCATGCATTGCAGGGTTCCTCTGAGCAGCCAGGTTGTGAGTAGCAGTGTTCTTTGTTGAGAAGGTATTTACTAAGTGCCTGCTGCAGGTCGGGATAGAGCGGACACCCTGCGGGAAACAACACACAGGACAGTCTGGGGGCAGCCAGCTGCAGCCTGGCTGGGACTATCCCTTCGCTGCCCCACTCCTCTCCCCTGGAGAGTTCACTGTGTCCTCTCCCTACACCCACCCCAGGCACCGGGGGCCTGACCTGCACGTGCTGCGTTTGGAAAAGTGAAAGGGGGTGGCAGAAGCTGTGGCGGGTTGGTGCTCGGTCCTGGAGGGGCAGGCATGGAGCTCCGGGTTGACAGAACCGCCAGTCAGCATCCCCGCTGACTGTCCTGCCTGGACCTGCGCTCTCCCTGGGCCAGGCTGTGACTTCTCAGGCTCACCCGTCCTCACATTCGGTTGGCTTCATGGAGTAACTTCATCGAGTGTGCTGGGCATTTCTGTTTCCGATTCAAAATTTCTGCACGGACGTCAGATACGATGTGTCAGGCTCTCCAGTGTTTAAGACCAAAATTCCATTAGTAACATTTGTTTTCCTGCGTGGAAAGGCAAATTCTATTCCAGTCTAAAGTTTGTCGGGAGCAAACACTTTACAGTGAAAAAGCAGTGACTTGCAGTGTATCGCCAGGCTGAGAGGTTCTCTGTGTAGGTCTCTCCCTTGGAGGGAGCGCGGTGAACGCGCTTGGAGAGCTGCTGCTACGCACTCTGGGCAACAGATCGGTGCGGCCCTCGGGCCGCCAGGACCAGTTTCACATCCTCGCAGGCACGTGATGGGTCCGTCCTGCTGGAGTGGCGGGTGCGCCTGACGACTACCAAAGGAGGTGGTCCAGTGTGATGCTTCACATTGACCATTTTGCTCAGTACAGGGGTCGTTGCTGTCTAGGGGCAGGGTGGGAGCTGAGGCTGGAGCTTGGGCCCCCCCGCCCCCCATCTCCTGTCAGTGGGTTTCTGCGGCGGCGGGAGGTGGTGTAGTACATTACAGGGGGTGTCCTCTTCATGTGTGGTTCAGCCTTCGGCAGGGCTGTTTGTTGGAAACAGTAAGTGATTTCCAGGGAGAGACATTTTCCGATTGTTTCGACTCGTTCCATACAGTCGACAGCAATGGGCCACGGAGAGAAGCCCTGAGGTCGTCGGGGTGACTGATGGGTGGGCTGCGGCACAGGCTGGGTTGTGTGGCCACGACCAAGGGGCAGGCACGGACAGTCCATGTGGGGCCTTAAACCGCATGGAAGGCACCAGAAGCAGCTGAGTGGTGCTGCCAGGTGATCGAGAGGTCAGGAGACATTGTCTGCTCTCGCGCTTCCCTTCGGGTTGTGGGTGTCAGCCACCCTGCGCCCCTGCGCCCCTGCGCCCGTCAGTGCCCCATCCTGCTCCTCCGGAACCAGCAGCGTCCTGCTCACCGACTGCGGCGCTGTTCTGGAAGCTTCCTGAGAAGCATCTGTAGCACCCAGTGGGGCTAGTTCCGTTTACCTTGCCAGGAATCCGTAGACTTCGCGTGGCCCGGGGCAGAAGGAGAGTGTGGAGTGAGCTCGCGGCGGGCCCCGTGCACGGGCCGGGATCAGGTCCCACGGCCAGGCGTCTGCGCACCTCAGCCCAGAAGAGCTCACAGAAGCGAGCTAGACGGAGGGGTGGGAGAGCATTTCGGGGCCTGGGGCGACGGGCAGAACTGGGTGGGACACAGGAGCATCATTCTGTCCAGCCTAGGGAATGTTAAAGACAGCACAGGCTGCACACTGAGAGCCCAGCCACCTGTGTGCTGGCGGGTGGCCTGGCAGGCACCTGGCCTAGCCTACAGGGTCCCCAGTGTCTGAGTGTGCACCGAAGCGTCCCACAGGACTCCTGGGTTCAGACACACCGAGGTGTCGGCCCTGTCCTAGATGCGGGATCTGACTGAATTAGGAAGACACGGGGAAATAAACGCAGAGGGGGCACGGGGTGCGGGTGTCGGGGCCACAGACCTGCCGACCTGTGAGGCTTGGGGCCCCTCAGCAGGGAGACCTCCCCCATTGGGGGCCTGCCAGGCTGCTCCCAGGCATGGATGGACTGCCCACCCCAGTGGTGTCTCCTGACCTGTGCAGGACGGGCCCTCTGCCCGTCCTTCCCGGTTCCGATCAGGGCCGGCCAGCCCGTGTTCTCTACAAACTCGGCTGTCCGCCTTTGGAACCCGTGTGCATGCGCACATGTGGCGCGTCCCGAGGCTGTGTGTGCAGGGGGCCGGCCGGCCGGCCCTGAGCTTGTGCTCCGGGGGCGAGGCACCCTGAGGGACCACTGCCTTGCAGGGTGTCTGAGTGTCAGGTAGAGGCCTCGTGGTGTCCCAGGCCGAGTAACACTCTACCTGGGGGTGTTGACAGCAGGTCTCTGGGGGGGGGCTCAGGGCGGAGGGAGTGACTGGGTGGTGACCAGTGTGGCAGCGGCTGCAGCAGAGAAGACAGCAGTGGACTGGGGGCAGGGGAGTGGGCCGCCCTGGTGTTGCCTGTCATGCAGGGCCCGCTTGGAGAGTTTCAGTGACTGTGAGAGGTCAGCAGGGGTCTCTGGAAGCTAGTTGTGAAGGGGCGGGGGTGAACACCAGGCAGCGGTTGCATAGTGGGGTTGGTGGCGTTCTATGAGTTCGGTCACTTGCGGACACCCAGAGTGTCCATGTTCCTGCAGAAGTGCCCAGCTGGGGAGTGGCAGCGATTTCCCGGGCTCCCTGCAGCAGGAGGGTGTGCCCTGGATACTGTGGGGGTTCTTGGCCCTGGTTTCCGGAGTAAAGCCACCAGCTCTGCCCTGCGTCTGAGAAGGAAATTGTCTCCGGTTCATGGGAACTTGCTGACTGATGGCTGAACCATCTCCGGAACGCTCTCCTTAACTGCCGTGTGACTGGGGTGGGGGAGTGCCTCGCCACATGCCTTGTAGCTTTCTGCCTTTGTCATTAAAGAGAGTCTGTCGAGGGGACAGGGATGAGATGGGACCCTGTGGTCGTGGCGGTGTCATCACCATCTTCTCACAGCTGCTGAGCTGGCCGGCAGAGCCGTGTGTGAGTCCACGAAGAGGGACCCTGATTCGATTCTGCTGTTAGTAAGAACGTCAGCGCCTCTTCTCCTCTTCCTGCCTCAGCCACTAAAATAAAACCTTGTCTTGGAGCTCAGCAGCTGCTTAAAATCTGCCGTGGGCTTCCTCCCGGTGCAGCGGTGTGGGCAGTGGGTGGGGCCAGGGGGGTGAGGTGACTCTTCTGCCGTGGTCCTGGCAGTCCTCAGTCAAGACCTGGGTGCTGGCGTGGCTCCTGGTCAGTCACCTTTGGGTTTCGCCCAGTGAGCTGTTGCCAAGGAGAGGGCTTTGTTTGCACAGGGCCCGGGAATGTGCGAGGGCAGCTCACTTTGTCGGAGATGTGCTGATGTGGCGGAACTCTCCGGGCTGTGCATGTGTCTGCCAGGCTGTAACAGGTGGAGAAGTCGGCGCCTCGCTGGTCACATTGGGGGCAGCATCAGGTCATGTTTTTTGGGACCACTAGGCGCCCGGGTGGGAATGAGCCCTGGTCGATCAGCAAGGCAAGGCTGGAGGGATGGAAGGAGGAGGTGACAGGCCAGGGGTGGGGGGCATGGTGGTGTCGCTTTTAGGGTGAGGCCAGGACCTGCCCCTGGTCTCCAGGACCACCATCTACAGGGGAACTGAGGGTGGTACCTCACTGGCCTGGGACATGGGCTTAGACTGGAGCCACTGCCGCCATCTGTCCCGGGGCAGAGGTGGTGCAGGGCTGCTGTGGGCCCCATGTGGCTGGATCTCTGGGCTGGTTCACAGGCCACTGAGGTTCAGTGAGCTCGGAGGAGCAGCCACAGCAGCCTGGTCCCTGGTCTGTGGGGGACGGGACATGGCCTGCCCTCTCCTGTCCCAGTGGTGGTCTCCACAGTGTGGCGGCTCTTCTGCAGACGAGGAAACTGAGTCTCAGGCGTTGTGTCCTTCCTCAGAGACCAGAGTTCATGCTTGGCACGGCCCTGTGCCCTCGACCTTGCTCAGTGCCCGTGCTCAGGGAGCCCCGGGGCCACCGGTCCCTGTGGGGGCCTGCCACGGCCTCCAGGAATCTTGTCAGGGTGCACTTGGATCCAGAAGTCACGTCAAGTGGTTTCTGAGGGACTCGGCCGTGCCCTCCAGTTTGGGAGAGTTTGTTGGGAATGCGTGTGGGTCCCAGAGGTCCTAGGTATTCTGGGTGTCTGATAGGAGTGACGCCCCTTTTTATTACAGAATCAGTGGCATGGAATTCTGTCACATAACAATACCATGCTCAAGCACACCGTGTGACATTTTAGGTGAGGTGTCCAAGTTAAAACTGTAAACTATGACACCCATGTTACCACCCTACCAGCCACACACAAGCAGGCGTTACCTCTGCCAGACCCTGTACGACGTGTGTGTGTGAGGTCAGGTGCGAACCTTCTGTTTTAAGGTAAGCTGTGAGTCCACCTTTATTCAGTGCCAGCTCCTTCTGGTAACCACCCCCAAGCGATGTCCAGCCTCAGCCCCTGGGCTGCAGAGACGCCAAGGGCATCTTTGCCCTTCTGACTCGTCCTCCCAGGCTGGTGGGTACCAACCTCCAGTAGAGGGACGTCCCCATCCCCGTGTTCCTGGCTGAAGCCGACTGGCCTTCTCCATTGAAAAGTGGCTGAAAAGAATTATCATAGATACAGTCGTCCTTCCTTATTCGTGGGGGATACATTCCAAGACGCCAAGTGGATGCCCGACCACAGATAGTACCGACCCTTGTATACGAGGTCTGTCCAGAAAGTATCCAGCCACATACTTTAAAAAACGGGCATTTACTGCAGAAGATGGAAGAAACACTACACAGGACAATGATACCTCAGTCCCCTCCAAAGAAGGCACCTTGGGACCTCACCCAGTTCTCCCAGTCTCCAGCAGCTGCCTTGTCGTGTTTCCCTGAATCTCCTCGGCAGCCTGAAATCTCTCCCCTTTCAAAGGTGTTTTCTGAGTTTCAAGAAAAGCCAGAAGTCATGGGGCACCAAACCTGGGTTACAGGGGGCTGAGTCACCTGGGTGATTTGATGTTCCACCAAAAAACTGCAGAAAACGTGAAGCGTGAGCGGGTTCACTGTCGTGATGAAGCTGCCAATCCCCAGTTGCCCACAGCTGCAGCCTTCTGAATCATCCGAATAGTTTCTGTGGAGGAGTGTTCAAGCTTAGTGCAAAACTGGGTGCAGACGAGTCGTTCCACTCGCTCAGTCATTTTGAGTGTGATGACCCCACAGTGCACACGCTCACTCAACAGCACCTACTGCCCCCACTGACTAGTACAGTGAAGTGTCACTCTTCATGCATGTGCATTCCAGTCCCCTCTCTTTGGCTGCTAGGTGACATCCATGTCGTGCAAACTGTTCTCATTATATTAACAATGGCTGGTCTTTTTCCAGACAGACCTCATATATATTTTCCTACACACATACATGCATACCTATGATGGCATTTAACATATAAATTAGGTACAGTAAGAGATTAACAATAAGTATAAAACAGGACAATTTATTTCAATGAGAGTTATGTAAATGTGGTCTCTCAACACAATTTTCGCGGTAACAAATCACCTCCGTTCGTCATCTCAGCCAGCGGAGCACCCCAAGTGTGCTCGCTCACCGTTCCACTGAGAGCGGCAGGTCCCGGCTGCAGCGCCACCAGGAGTCTGGAAACATGCGACCCTGACTGCGTAGTTGGGCCCTGACCTCTCCTGCCCTCGATTGCCAAATACAGAAATGACAGCAGCCAACACAGTGGTAGCCACCCAGTGTGAATGAATCCAAATCATACCTATTTCTTTGTCTGGGTCAGCAAAAAGCATATTTTTTTGGTGCGCAGCAGAATTCCAGGAATTGGTGAGCGTGCACCATGAGATGGAAAGGGTTTGAAAGTCGCAGTCTCAAAGGAGGCCCTTTCTGGCGGCTCCTCGGCAGTTCCCCGTCGCCAGCACCGCCACCCTCGGGGGTGGGGCCATCACCACATAACATGAGGGTGACGCGAACATGAGCCCTGCCACAGGTCGACTGTGGGTCTGATGACCTGGAGGGCTGCTGGGCGGCTAGACTAACGGGCGGGGACCAGCAGCAGGGAACACACGCAGCAGCTCGGAGACACGGGCACAGGGATGGTCCGTGTCCCAGGGCGGTGCAGTGGGCAGCTCGGGGTTGCATCGCGCTACTCCAGGGTGGCACGTGGCCAGGGCTCCTGAGTTGTTTGTTTCTCGAGCTTTCTGTGTGACTGTAGGAAGGGAGATCGCAGGTGGGGTGGGGGTAAGTTTACCTAGGAAATTGCCAAGGTAGTAGAAGCCAGCTGGGCTGTGTGGGCTCAAGAAACAGGTCACCGGGCGGTGGGGGTGGGCTTGGAGCTCAGGAGGGAGAAAGGCTAAGGTACCACGCCTGGGCGGGGGGGGATGGCAAAGACTGGGGATACGGACATAAAGGGCATCTCCTGGGCCACCAGGGAGGACATGCTGAGCTTTGGGACCTTGAGCCTCAGACTTGTCATCAGTCTGATTCTTCCTGTCCCTGTGGCCACGTGGAATTGTCCATGCAGTGGAGTTTGGGCGGAGGGTCAGTGAGGTCTGAACACGCAGCCTCCGCGTCCACTCATGGCCCCTGCCCACACCCAGGCCTCACAGACCGCCTCACTGGGGGGCCGTGCTGTGCTGGGGACGGCGTGTTGCAGGCTGGGCCAAGGACGGGTACTTGGGAGCCACCTCCTTGGAGCAGGTGCCCCCCCGCCGCCCCGACAGAAGGACTCGGGGTAGGGGCAGGCCACTGAGCTCGGGCTGGAAGTGGCAGGCGGGGAGCCCCTCTTCACCTCCAGCGTAGCCCTTCTCCCAAACCTCGGTCCACGCAGGACAGGGTCCTTGCTCCCTCTGGCCCCACCTGCCCTCCACCGAAACCCCCAACATGCAATAGTTCGGGTCCTGTGGCAAAACGATGCATCCATCCATTGCTAATTCTTTGCTGTGACTTCAGGCCCATGGAGAAACTGGGCGGCTGGTGGGAGGGGCTTCTTGTCACCATCATGGGGACACCCTCAAGTGATAAGTTACTGCCTTTCCTTGGCTCTTCTCACCTACACACAGAAACTGTTTTTCTTCTGAACCATCTGAGAATTATTTGTAAATATGTAACAGAAGTATTCACAAGAAAAGCATTTACTTTTTCCTCAGTATCAGCCCATTTTCTTACAGCAAAAGCATCAGAAGCAGGAATGACATTGGGACTGTCACCTAACCTGTAGGCCTTCTGTAGACTTTGCCAGTTGTCCCGATGGTGTCGTTCAGGGCACAGGAAGTGTCACCGCCGTGGCTTCTTGGTCCTCTGTGACCCGGGCACTCCCTCGCCTGCTTCTGTCCCTGTCCTTGATGTTTCCTGAGGGCGGACTGGCCCTCAGTCTGGGTTTGTCTCGGCTTTCCTCCCGATCAGGTTCAAGTTGCGTGCTGTTGGCCGGGATGCTAAGGCAGTGGCATGTTCTCTGCATCCGTTGGGAAGGCAGGGTGTGCCGTGTCAGTCTGCCCAGCCACCGCTGGTGAGGGTGATGGAGCCGCTTGGGTGCCCTGGCGTCTGTGAACCTGTTATCCCTCCCTTGGTAGTCACCAGGTTTGCTGTAGGGAGATAACGTATGTTTTCAGACTGTAAGACACACCCCTCCCCAAATTCGGGGGGTGTGGGGTGCATCTTATAGTCTGAATGTAGCTTACCCATTGAGGGGGGGCGGACTATGTTATTTGTTGTTAAATATTTTACCACATTTTTTTGCTTCAAATTTTTTTTTCCCGTATTTTCCTCCTCTAAAACCTAGTGCGTCTTACGGTCCAGAAAGTTTGGTGCTTTGGGGCCCTGGAAGTACACTGCTGGTCTTCTGGCCTCTGCCCAGTGGGGGCTCTCCAGTTCACCAGTTACTGCGACAGTTGCCCGTTGATGGTTTTCTGGATCCATCACTTTTTGTGCATACTTTCTTCTTTTCATTTGCTTTCTCCTGTTAACAAGAAGACTCCTGTTTCTCTTACGTATCGTGAGAACCCGGATGTGTGTGTGTGTGCGTGCACACACATGTGTCTGTACTGAGTCCTGGGTCCTCGTGTCATTCTGTGGGTTACGTCCCTTTCCTGCCATTTTTCACGTTGGTGCCTGATTGCTTCAGAAGGGTTTGGGCAGTGGGTGCCTCTGCAGACGGGCTACTTTTTAGCCTCTTGCCTTTTTTACTTCTTCGTCTTTCTTGGGGCATTCCTTCACTTCCTGGCCGAATCGCCACCGCGTCTGTGATTCCGTGTGTCTCTCTGATGCGCCGTTTGTCGGTGTGCACGGTCCAGGGCGGTGGGGGCTGGGGGCTCCCCTGTGGTGGGTGGCCTGTGCTCCAAACACAGCCGGGGGTGCCCCTGCATCACCATCTGAGGCTGCCGCCTTGAGCTTCTCTTGGGCCGCAGAGCCCCCCACTTGACCTTTGGGGCCCACGTCTGGCCCTTCCATATGGCCCCTGGCTAAAGTTCCCTTGGCTCGGTAAATAATTTATGGCTTCAGCTGCTGCGGGCTTGACTTCTTCTTTTGCCCACTTTTTTTTTACTGGTGTGCATCTGGAGACCTTTCTGAATCGGAGTGTGGAGTGCCTTCCAGAACAGAGCTTCAGGAGATCGAGTTTCTAAGGACGGTCAGGATGGCACAGGTGTCCGCCCAGGAGCCATCAGGGGTGGTCTCCGTCCAGGAGCGGTACGCAGGGAGCTGCTGGCTTCCCCATCCTTGGTGAGGAAAAGGAGGCGTGGGGAGGGGCGTCCTGGTTGACAGTGTGGGCATGTTTGCTTCCCCCCAGGCCAAGGGGACTGGGAGGGTGACTTCTCCTTAGAAGTTCTGATTGCTGTTCCCTGGAGTGAGATTATGTAGAAGCTTGATTTATCTGCTCCAAAAACTACAAGGCCCTCAGAGAAGTTGAGTGGAGTGTAAGATGCCCTCACGGCAGTTAAATGTGCTCTCTGCTGAAATGACTGCACGCTTCGCGGGCCGGCGGTACCACATGCGTAAGTGCACAGCGGAGCGAACTGGGGGCATTTCATTTGACGAGATCAGTCAGTGCTCAGGGGCCAGATCACAGCCACTCAGCACGGTTTCTGGAGTTTCTAAATTCTGCCTCGGATGTTCGGAGTCCAAGGGGAGAGGGTCAGTGCTTCCGAGCGGCTCTCCTCCCACAGGGAGGCTTTGGTCCCGAAGAAGCTGGCCCCCTGGCTCCTCCGGGGACTGCCCTGGAAGTGCACTCCCCGCTGGCATAGGCTCTTGTCCTGACTTTGGAACCGATTCTATTCAAATGAGCGACCATTCTAGCTATTTCGGTCCTCTTTGTCGGGGGCGGGGGGGAGGCGGGCGGCGAGCTCCCCTTGGGAGCGGGCCGAGTCCTCTCTGGGACACCGTAGGAGCGCTAGCAGCCGTCAGTGGCAGGCCGGTGCAGTCCGCCCTTTACTTGGAGCCAGGGCTTGACGTCACTGCCTACATGTAACGGGCCGTCTGACAGTGACCTTTCACCATTGTTCGTGCTTTCTTACTAAAACCAGCCCACGACTCGATTGTCCCAGTCTGAGGGGGGAGGACCTGAGTGCGTGGTGTCCATGGGGCCAAATGGCTGGTCCCCGAGTGTGGAGGGAGGTCCAGTGGGCAGACCAGTCAATCACTTGAGAATATTGTGCAGTACTCCCCCTTCCACACGGGCCTGGGAGCGCTGTCCAGTGCTGGGGTGACAGCTGACACCCCACTGTGCAGCCGTGGCGGGCGGCCCCCACGCCAGGAACACCTCTCACTGCTTTGTGACTCCCAGCGGAAGGCGGGGGAAACTCAGCCCACCCGGGGCAGGAGCTTTGAATGCCTTTTCTCCCCAATTTTTCCATTGGCCTAGAAGGAACGTTCCAGCTAAGACTCGAGAGAACACCATCGCTGGTGGGGACACATTAAGCTGTGGGGGAGAGGCCCGGCCCCTGAAGAAACACTCATGGTCAGCCCCTGCCATGGGACCCAGTGCCCACCGGGCTTCCAGCAGCCCCCCTCCCTCTCCGTGCAGCCTGGCCTCCAAGGTCCATGTGTCTCCCTGTGCATCCCCGGGTTCTCAGGGTGCCCCTGGGTGGAACTTGGCCAGACCTAGCCAAAGGGCTTGGGGTTAAAGCCCCTACGGAAATAGGAAACGCTTGGGCAGCCACAAGACATCTCTGGTGGTGGAGTCCCCTCGTGAATGCAGCGGACTGAGCTGCCACAAGTCATTTGCACAGTAACTGATAGTCCGGCTCTGCGTCTGCAGGTGAGGGACAAAACCTCACCCTCTTGGGCAGCACTGGGGCCTGTCCTCGCAGCTGAAACAAGTCCCAGGCCGCCCGGATGGTTGGTGGGGGTGCCTGGCCTGGGGCCTCCCACTAGGAAGGTTCTGCCCCGGTTCTTGGGGACTGTGACGAGGAGGGCAGAGCAAGTTTCCTCACAGGCGCTGGGGCAGATGTGGCGTCGGGGTGACCATCACTCCCCCGGCAGCACATCAGGGCTGTCACCTGGTCTGAATGCAGGCTCACTTCTTTCAGCTGAAACCCAAGGTAGTATTGGTACCAAGTGTTGAGATGACAGAAGAGGCTCCGGGTGGCGGCCCTATGTGGAGTCCATGCGGTCGTGGCGGCCCGAGCTGAACACGGGGCTTGATGCGATGGCAGGAGTGGAGGGCAGTTGGGTGGGGCTCCAGCCACTTGGCCCGCCACTTTTTCCTGCGCGGTTTCTGCCGCTCACCGGGGTGCCTGCTTTTCCAGGGAGGCTCCCGTTCGTTTGTCCCGGAGAGCCCTTTTGGTGGAAATACCAGGCACAGAACTGTCTGCAGCGTGCCATGGGATACGGCTTTATCACCCATCCCTTCAGGACACAGAAACACCTCCCACTGGCGTCGGCCGGGCCCGGGGGCAGGGGCGGGGACAGTTCTTCCTCCGGTCTGCACTTCTGCCCAGTCACTCCGAAAACACGGACCCAGGGAGCGTGCCCTTTGCCACCCACATGTGCCCGCGTCACCGCGGGGGCCTCCGGATCCCTGCAGATGCCAGAAACCGAGGACACCCTCTCAGCTCTCACGCGCTGGAAACACGGAGCGTCCTCACGTCCCACCTCTCCTCACACGTGTCTTGGAAACTCGGGTGTTCTTCATGTGTGCGGACCTCCAGCCACAGCTCGACACAGTCGGGGGCTTGTTTTCCCCTCACAATAGCTACATTTTGGTGGCGGCGGTGCCCAGTGCACATTTTGGTTTTATTTAACTTACAAACTCGGGGCAGAGTGCCTCTGTAAACAAGCTTCCTTGCGGGCAGGAGTGGGGTTTTCTCCCGGAGCTGGATCAGAGGCACCATGGGCCTGGCCCATTCCTGCAGGACAGGAAGTGGCAGTTTGGATGACATCACTGCCGGGTCACTTGTAATTAATGGGGCGGCAGGAAGTAGCAAGACAGAAATGCAGATTGCAAGGGGGAAGATGTGAAGGGGTCTGGGAAGGAGGAACCCTCTCTGGGTGTTTGAATTCTCCCAGGAAGGAATCTGGAAGTTGGAGGATAGCTGCTGAGGGCCCGCTGCCCCCGGCCGGCACGGGCATGAAACGCTTAGCCCCGTCCCAGCCCCAGGGCACTGTCCCTCGGCCACCTCCCAGCTGGGCGTCTGGTCGTGTGAGGTTTGTTCACACCCGCGTGTCCTCTATGTCCGGCCACGGGCAGGAGGGCCCGGAAAGGTGAGTCTGTGCTTTCGGGCGTTGCTCTGCCGCTCCAGTCCCGCGCGCGCACGCTTATGCGTGTGCACAGTTTGGTGAGGAGCTGGGGCCGCTGGGAGCAGTGTGGGTGCTGAAGAAAGGGGCGCAGGGCAGTTCCTGGGCAGGGATTGCAGTGGTGGCAGCAAGCCTGGGCTGGGCAGAGGCTCCCAGGCCTGGAGGAAGGGTGGGCTGCCCTCTGGGGTGAGTTGCTCACAGTGTGCGAGCCGACTGGGCACATGGTGAGGGAGCTGGAACCCTAGAGTCCTGCCTGGACCATCATCTCGGGCCACCGTGATGTCCTGGTCCACCTGAGTGGATACAGTGTGGGTAGGGCCTTAGGACACACTTGCTTGGGGCATCTCCTGAGTGGGGGGGAGCTGGGACGTGGCCCGGGGTGGCTTCCATCCCTGAGGCTGGGGCAAGGTCGTGGGGATCTGGAGTTTGGGGTGGGGGAGGGAGACTCCAAATGAGGGGTGAGACTCGGGCTTGCTCTTTGCACCTTTGTAAGTTTTAGTGAGAACAGAAGACACAGACAGCAGTGCCCACATCTCACGCGGACAACTCGATGAGTTTGCACAGTGACTGCCTGTGGGTTCCTGACCCCGCCTAGGGCAGGCGGGAGTAGCCTACCAGCCTTTGGGGGCCCTTCAGCCGTGTCTGCCTCTCCCAGAGGTGTTACTGGGCAGGCCTGAGGTTGCCAGCTGTTGACTTGAAATGCAAAGCACACTTTGTACTTCGTGTCTGTGAGACCCACCTGTGTCTCGTATGAATGGGGTTCTTTTTTCACCACCAAGTAATACTCCACTGTACACGGACACTTCTATCTGTAGACCAGCCCCTGGCGTGCGGCTCTGACACCTCACCCAGCTGGACATCTCTGCCATGGTGACCACAGGGTCACCTGGTGACTGACGAAGACGGCCTGCCTGGTGGAGGTGGGGTTTTCAAGGACAAAGATCAGTTGGTGATAGTCAGGACATAGTCCCCCATTTTCCATCAGGGCCCTCCTGGCCCTGCGTCTCCACCAAGCCCGTGCAGAAGTGGCTGTTGGTGCCCCACAGGGACTGTGCTGAGGGGTCCTCAGAGCTTGGGGGCCTCAACCTGAAGGGTCCTGTCTGAAAGGACTGGGCTCCCGCCCGGTGGGAGGGTACTGTCCGCCTGGCTGTGCAGAGGGCACTGGGGAACCTGCAGGTCCAGCGTGGTGCCTGCCGACCACGAACTGTCTTAGTCCTAGAGACAGACTAGAGCTGAGGTCACCCCACAGGTTCTCGGCCAGGGCAGTGCTCCTGGCCCCTAGTGGGTAGAGGCCTCCAATGCTATTTATGTAAAGAGCCAACCTGAGAAAGACATGGAAGCCATCGGAGAAATCTGATCCTTTCAAGCTTCTATTAAGTGGGCCCCACCCACCCTGGGATGGAGAGACAGACAGCCCTGCAGGCGAGGGCTCCAGTGGGCCCTGCGGTTGCCGCAGGGTGGGGGTGGGGGTGGGGGGCGTCCTGGGGAGGTTTGAGTGGCAGGGTCTGAGGGGAGGACGGGGCAGGCCCAGGCACACGCCACGGCCTGCGCGAGTTCTGACACCGTCCCTGGCAGAGCTGCTCACCATTCTATCCGACCTCTCCTCACCGCGTCCGGCCACTTCGGGAATGGCCTGAACGGTGATCGCCGCCACTGTGATCAGCCACTCTCGCATGTGGCGTCACGAGTCCTGAAGCACACGTGGAGGGGAATAGGCCAGTCCCAGAGGCCTGTCCCTCCAGAGACCTCCGGACAGCCGCTGGGGGTGTCAGCAGCTCTGATCCACCCCGATGGAGGAAGTATTCAGAGAGGCTGGAGCAGCATCTGTTACTTTGTTTTCTGCCGTCCTCCCGGGAGACTTGTCTGGCAGGACGGGTGGGGGCCGCGTGCAGGTTCTGACCTGGGGCTTGGTGTCTGGCCGGAGAAAGGCACGCTCAGGCCCAGAGGCCATGGTGTGTCATGGGATGTCTTGGCCACGGGCTGGCTGCCCTGCGACCCCGGAGGGGAGGCGCCTGCTCTGCCTTCCCTATCTGTGCACAGCCCCCTGTTCTGGCTCGTCATCTTCAGGGGGTGTTGTGGGGTCCATGTCTGAAGCCTAGCACTTGGTGGGCATCTCTGCACAGATGTGGCGTCTGGCTGTTTGGGAAGCGGTTTGGCAATGTGGCGTCCATTTCTGGGCATTGAGAAGTTAATCCGCACTGGTCAGTTCTGTTATGGAAAGAAAAATTGCTGAGAAACCACCGGATAGTTGGCTCTGGTTTCGGAGCTTTGCTGTCTGGCCCGCTCGGGGTGTTCCTTCCCGGGTTCCGTGCGGACCTGTCACCGGTCCGTGCTCCAGCGCCCTGGCCCGTGCCGTCCCACTGGCTCTGTTCTAACGAGTGTTGTGAGGCTTGACTGCCGTCTCTCCGGTCTGTCCTGCTCTGGCGGCAGTTCACCCGCCTCATCCCAGGGATGCACGTGCTCGGTGTGTCAGACTGACTTCCCGTTCCACGCGGGCTCGGGCCCACCGCACAAATGACTGCTTTGTGAGCTGGCTTCACCGCTTCCTCCGCCCGTGCTGTGCAGCACCCGTTTCCCGGTTCCCCTGTTTACGCCCCAAGTCCCTGGCCGGCCCCCCTCGGCTGCTGCGGAACACCGTCAGCCTCCAGCAAGCTGTTGGCTTTGGGGAACCCCCACCCCACAGCACCCCTTCCCCACTCCCAGGCTGTGCCAGCCTGGCCCCTGCTGCCCGCACAGCCCTCCAAGCATCTGGACACCAAAGGACTCTGCCTTTAACCCCAAGCACACCTGCGGGGGCCGGTCATGGCTGCCAACAGAGGATGTGGTCTCGACAGCAACGCTGTGTCAGGAGAGTGGGTGACATTTGCTCTTTGATCTAAATCTGTGTATATCAGAACCGTTTTGGAGTCACAGAAAGGTGGAAAAGCGACTACAAAGAGTCCCGTGCGCCCTGCGCCCATCTTCCGCGAGCACAATGCATTGTCGTCACTGGAGTCCTCAGCTGGCCGGAGAGGGCGGCCTTCTGTCCCTCGGTGTCTCCCCATTTCTTCGGGGCTGTGTGGGAAGGTCTGCCATGCAGGGAAGGACGCAGTTCCACACCTTTGGTTTCTGCCAGACCTCGGGCCCCGGGCAGACAACAGAGTGCTCCCTGTGGGAACCTCCCTTGGAAGGAGCAGGTGTCCCCAGCAGAAGGCCCTGTTCCCCAGGGACAGGCGAGGCTGCAGTGGCCATGTCTCGGCGTGGGAGTCAGTGCTGGGAAACAGCCGTCCGGGTGGGGACTGAGCGGGTCTGTGTTGGGCGAGGTCCCTGCTGCAGATGTTTTGCAGGTCGGACTGGCCCTGATTCTGACTTGGGAATCTGAAACCCTACAGGATTTCAGAACCTGCTCTGCAGGGCTGAGGGTGTCGGCAGCAGAGCCCTGGCTGTTGGGAGCAGATGAGGGGTATCACTCCGAGACAAAGCAGGGGACTGAGGGGCCTTGGTCATGGGTGGTCAGGCTGGACAGGGCAGGCTGCGAGGCGGTCTGGGGAAGGGTGGGCTCCCACTGTGTCCCAGCCTTTCCTGGGCATCACTCTGCGTCATCTTTGTGGCTTATCTTTCTGATTGGGAGCTGGAGGATCCGAGAGAAGAGCTGCGTCCGTGTGGGCAGGCGTCCCGGGCTGTGCAGAGGGGAGCCCTGGCCTTGTGCAGGGGAAGATGGGCCCATCGCCTTTGCTGAAGCAGGGCTGGGGGTCACAGGGCTGGCAGAGCAGCCACAGGGATCGGGAATGCAGTGAACACCTCCTGAAACCCTGAACACCTCCTGAAACCCTGCCAGCCCCAACCTCCTCTCCGGGGCCTGGCCCGAGGGCCCAGTGCAGAGGCTTGGGAAGCCACGTGCAGGGCTGTGGCTGAGCCAGCACAGCCCGTCCACAGCCCACCCACCACAACCCTGGTGCTGACTCCTTGGAGCTGCCTCCCTCTGTCTAGCACCTGGGTGGTGGCACTGCCTCCCAGAGGTGACTTCCTGGCCCTCTGGCCCTGCTTCTCACTGAGCCTCGGGTTCCACTGGAACTCGTGGCCTTCTTGGGAGATGTTCTCATTTTCGTCGACCACTACACCTCAGTTATCAGAACGAAAATAACTTTCTCCTTACATCCTAGACTTCTACTGTTTACAATCTTGAGAAGAAAGAGGCTGAGGGTTTATACATGCACATTAACTTTCTCCTTCGGTTCCTCTGCTCCCTCCCTCTGGACGAGGTTGAGTTCTGTCAGTGCCGATGGAATTTCCCACCCTGGGTTCAGCGTCTGTCACGCTGGTGCTTGTCCTGAGCCCGGCAGGGGCTCCGCGGACATTCGTGGACATGACAGGCATGTCCTCCTCACACCAGCAAGGTCATCGGACCAGGAGCTGGGCTCTTCCAGGAAGTGTCCCCAGGGCCCTGGGACTATGGGACTAGGTCAGGGGGCCAGCGGCCACGAGGGCAGATTGACCTTCCGACTTCTTTTGGGCACGCCCGCCAAGGTGGGGTGCACCTGGCAGTGCGCAGGTGTCTGCGGTGGCCTTGGCAGCCAAGGCGTCTGGCGGCGTGCTTTGCGGAACCTCTGTTGTGGTTTGCCGGTGGTTTTGTCATGATTGGGCTGGGGTGTAGTTGTGTGGGGGCCCGGGTCGGAGCACTGTGTGAAATGAAGGATGCATTAGCAGAGCTCGGCCGCACGTGGCTGGTGGGCACGGGGAAGGAGCACGCGTCCTCGGACCCCCAGGCCTGGAATGGCCTTGCCTAGGTCTCCGTGGGAACCAGAAAGACTGTCTCGGGGGGCAGAGGCAGGTCACTGCTTTCCGACCATGACATTATTCACAGGCAGACATTGGTCTCCTGGAATCTTCTGGAACTGGCTGAGGGCCAGCACATGCGAGACTATTTCTCATTTACACTTTCTAAGTTCTGGAGACGAGTTTCCTTTCATGGGCAAGGAGCCGCACGGAGTGGGGGCTCTGGGACAGTCGCACGGCTCCCCGGCAAGGGGCAGAGCTGGAGGGGACACTCGGCGTTCTCGTCCTGTCCACCCCCCCCCCACCCCCCGTGCTCAGGCCCCGCATCCGTGATGGGTAGGTGCTGCGCACGGGTTGCCGCCTGCTGCTGCCCCCAGGGCCGGGGGCCGCCTTCTCCACCTGGGGTGACCTCCCAGCAGCCTTCATGCTCCTCACCATGGAGAAGGCAGGGAGCACTCCAGTGGGAGGCCCTGCATGCCATCGCTGGCCGCGGCCGCCAGCAGTGCCCGGCTGTCGCCACGTTAGTGCAGGCTGCACCAGAGAGCGCGCGGTTCTGGTGCCTTTCTGCCGAGGCCTGTGGAGCCTGGACAGCCAGGGTCAGCCTGGATGTCAGGGAGTTCGTGGTCAAGCGGATGGTGACCTTAATTTTTGAAAGCCTCATATGGCAAGCCAGGCTGGACCAAATACCTGGAAGAGGAAATGAACTTCGCCTCCAGCTGCAAGACCTGCCAGCACAAAGCACCCGAGAGCGGCTACACGGGGCGGAGTTGGTGTTGCCGGATCCCAGCGCATCTGACCAGACCCTCACCTCCTCCCTGCATCCCGGCCCCCGGGGCCTCAGGGAGACCCTGGGAGACCAGCAGCCTTGTGGCCACTGTTCCCTCTGCATAGTTCCGGAGGCGTGATTTGGAGTAAAACACTGACTTTCTCTCAGATTGTTTTTAACTTTCAGAAAGTGTGGCTGTGCCCTCGGAGAAGTGCATGCAGCTGACGGCCAGCATCTGCAGGTACTGGTCCTGGGACTCCCCGCCCCCGCCCGGGACCGGGCTCTGCCGGAGCTCCAGCCCCTCTGCTGGCGGGGCAGTGGCTCCACTACAGCTACACACGCCTTCCTGTAGCCTTGGAGTCCTCACGTCGGGTCACAGAGGGAGCAGTGACCTGGGGCGCAGCTGCAGCGGGCCTGACTGTGCCGTGCGCGGCGCCTTACACACTTCAGTTTTGGCCCACCGTTGTCTGGGTTGCGGGTGCGGAGGCCGCCTGGAGTCCTGACTGTGCCGTGCGCGGCGCCTTACGCACTTCAGTTTTGGCCCACCGTTGTCTGGGTTGCGGGTGCGGAGGCCGCCTGGAGTCCTGACTGTGCCGTGCGCGGCGCCTTGCGCACTTCAGTTTTGGCCCACCGTTGTCTGGGTTGCGGGTGCGGAGGCCGCCTGGAGTCCTGACTGTGCCGCCAGTCGGCACGCTCACGGGCCTGTGCTGGGTGTGGGCTCAGGCAGCGTTTCCCCGGGTGCTGGTGACGGCCTGGCCTTCCGGAAGGACCAGGTCCCGGGGTCAGAGGGCGTTTGTGGCCTGGACGCAGGGCGGGGAGGGTGGCTTTCCACGGGAACTCTGTTCGTGAGGCCCAGCAGGGGGTGGGTGAGGTGCCGGCTGTTCTCTGGGGCAGCCTCCCACCCACCGTCCACATCTGTGAGGACCCAGCTCCCAGCCTGGAGCAGTGGCCACACTACTGTGTGACTTCTGGGGACAAACCTTTTATCACCACATCAGAGCCACTTTCTTGCTTCCAGAGCGTGTCACGGCCCACGTGGAACCGCCACGTTACCTGTGGGTGGGTGTGTCCGAGGTGACCGTGGGAGTGAGTGGCAGCCGGAGACCGGCGCGGAAGGGAGACTTGGGAGTCGAAAGCCCGGGCGACGCACAACGTGGCGGAGGAGGAGGAAGAGAACAGAACCCGCTTTGAGCTCAGTAACCAAACCAGAAAGGTTTCATTCTTCTCCTCTTCCTGTGACCTTGACCGCAAACCTCGGCTGTGTCCCCACTTCCTCACCCGGGGCTGGGAGGGGCCAGAAATGGAAAATCAGCAGGCTGGGCACTGTAACCTCTAATTGTTTCAAATTCTGCGGGAGAATAAGATATGAAAATGGATTCAGAGCAGCCACCACAAATACAAACAGAAAGTGGAGCGTGGATTGTCATGCTGATGTTTCGTAACATAACTGAACTTGATTTTCAGTTGGGGGCGCTTGTCCCTCGGGACTTGGAGCTGTGGCTCTCTGAAGAAGCATCAGTGACCCTCGCAGTATTCTCTCTGAGAGCTCCCTGCCCCCAGGCATGGCCCCAAAGTGGTGAGAGGCCTGAGTTTGAGGACTTTGAAAGGGGCGCTTGTCTGCTGAAAATGGACCCTGGTGAGGGGCTGGCCTGTTTGTGCTTGGTCCAGTTCCAATGAGAAACAGACCAGCCCCCGGGGGGGTGGGGCCGCCTCGCTCCCTGACCAGCGCCTCCTGCCAGAACCGAGTGGCTTCTGCCCTCGAAAGGCACGGTGTTTCCTTGCCTCTGTGTCGTTGGGCTTTCACACTCGCCCCCTGGCCAGTTGTCTGCCGCACCGTGTGAGCTGCTCATAAGTTCACTGGCCTGGATGGAAATGAAAACGCAGTCGACAGTGGTTTATTTTTTAATGCATTTTAGATAACTGCATTCCTGCAGGAAGGTGGAGTTGGATAACTAAGCGGCAGTGGGCTCTGAAGGTTAGGGTGCAGCGAGGTTTCAGGGTGTCTGAGTGCTGCGGTCTAGGAGGGCGGGTTCCCACCCCACGCCTGCCCTTGTGGGCACCCCCTGGTTTGGATGCACTGTGCCGCCGTCCTGCCTTGGTTTGCTCTGGAAGTTTGTGCTAGGTGAGTGCGTTTGCGCCACCCCTGAGTTGATAAATCGTAGAGCTTAACTTGGTAAGAATCCACAACTTTGCGTGGCAGTTAATTTCTGCTGCTGGCAGGGAGCTGAGGGCCTGGAGTGGTACCCCGGTTTTGCGCCTGTGGGAGGTAGCAGAGCCATGTGGCTGCAGCCAGGAAGGGTTCTATGGACGGCCTGCAGTGTGGATGGACGTGTTGGGTGTTGTCATGCAGTGCCCCTGCCATCTCTTGTGGGTTCGGGTTCCTTTCGTGGCCAGAGCCGGGCTGGGAGCAGACATGGACATCCATGCATCTTTGGGGCTGTCTCAGTTCAGCCGACGTTGGCAGCTCAGTCCACCGTGGAGGTGGTGTGGCATGCTTGGCATCCTGGCTAGAGACTGCCTTCTGTCAGGGGCCTGGTTTGCTCTCAGGAACCTCAGAGCCATTGTCCGGGCACAGGTATCTGTCCCCTTGGGGCACAGGGCAGGCAGTGCAGGGGTCGGCATTCCTTATTTCCAACAACACCCTCAGTAGCAGCAGGGGCTGCCTTCGCCGGGCTCCGCTGTGTGCCGACAGCCTGCCGTCCGTGGTCCCACAGCTCTCTGCAAAGCGGATGGCACTGTCCCCGTTTTACAGGGAGAACTTTAAGAAATAAACTACAGAAAACGTAGATACACAAAATCAGAGAAGATTGTACACTGAACACCCACACGTGCCCGCCAGTTCTGAGCATCGAGCCCCCGATGGCATGGGGGCTCCCTGCGTGGGGATCCACCCCCAGCCCCGCCCCACGTCACACCTGGCTGGTCAGTTTACACTCCTAAAAGATATGGGCTCCACTGAAAACCGGCATCATGCCTGAAGAAAAGTTAACTGTTTGTGACCTCGAGGAGCCACTGCTGGGGGGCTCCCCTTTCTGGGTGTGGGTGCCCTTTCTTCTGATGATCGGAGCTTAGCAGGGCGGATGCCAGGTCCCGGCTGCCCCGGCCCGCAGCCATACTGCTCAGCAGATGCTGCCACTGCCGCTGCGCGTTCATGTGGGCAGTCCTCTGGTCCCGCGAGTGGCAGGAGTACAGTGGGGGGCGCACTGCTTGGTCAGGGTCCAGCTCCAGCGCCTGCTGCACCTACCCTCCACCCCTCCCCAGTCATTTTCTGCCTGAGGCCTTAGCTTTGTCATTTCAAATGACACCCATGACATCGCTGTGTCCTGAGACTGTTGGGAAGGGCGGGCCAGCACATACACGATGTTCAAGCAGAGCCTTGGACTCTTTCTCTTGGGGCTGTTGTCACTGCTACAGCTGCCACCCCCTGTGACGCTGCTGAGGGTGGTAGCGGTCTTGTGGGCTGCTGACCTCAGCAGGTATGCCACCCTCGTCCTTGCCCTGCCTCTGCTTTTATAGACCAGCCCCCCGGCTCCCTGGCCCATGTCACCAGGTAGCTGAGCCCCGGGCTGCCCTAATGAGGATGGGGGCGTCCTCTCTCGCAGAGCTGAAGAGGATTGGTATTTGGTCTCAAACAGAGCCTGTGCCTGGCAGTGGGGGCAGGGAGGAGAGGGAGCCCCTGTTGTTCCTTCCCGGGGCTGCTCCCGAAGCAGAAACCGCCCCCACGGAATGTGTGGGTGCTGCACACCCGCGCCTCCCCAGCTTCTTTCCTGAACAGCATGTCAGTGCCCACGGCTCCACCAGAGGGGGCAGTTCCACTGGAAGTTCCCACAGGAAGTGTGTTTCCAGAGAGCTAGGCCGGCCCAGCAGACGAAAATAAGATGTTTGCTTTAGCAGTTTGCTTCATCCTGGAAACATCCCTAGACAATGCCAAGGCCTGGGTTGAAAGAAGCATGCTTGACTTCCTTGGGATGGTCCCAGGAAGGGTGTTTTGAGTGAAAACAAAAATGGTGCATACCAGGGCTGTTTGGCTCCACAGGAGCCCCGTGGGTGTTCGGAATTGCAAGGGCGACAGGGAAGCTGGACCTAATGGGCAGGCTGTGGGGTGCCCTGGGGCACACCTGGGCAGGCTGGAAGATCCCAGAACTGGGGGAGAAAAACATTTACAGGCATGAGGCTGTATTCTGTCCCCATCCCCGTGCCCTTGGTTGACGGGGTCTCTGGCCGTGGGCCCCAGTCCTGGACTGGGCGCCTTGTCCAGAGTTCAGGCCCCCTCCCAGAAGTAGGAGGGGGTGCGGGGTGGGGAGTGTCTCCGGCAGAGAGGTCTCTCCTGGATGAGACAAACTTCTGTATCATCTGAAATCTCCTTTCGGCTCTGCCCCGCTTGGTCACGGTTCTGCCCACACAGAATGCTGTCATCCTGCCCCCCACATAGCAGTGGGCAGAGGTCCAGGCTCCAGAACTTTCCTCTCCAAGCCTGAGCATCAGCACTTCTTCCACAGCTGTTTCGGGCGGTCACCTGGTCAGAATCCGGCTGCAGGTGAGCCGCAACGCGTGTGTGCGGGCCCACGCACGGGGCAGGCGTGTGGGCCCCACAGCCCGTCATGGTGAGCTGAGAAAATCGCATTTCCATTTGAAAGCCACTTGAGACCTTTTCTTTTTTAGAAAAGGATTTGAATTCAAATCATTTTGAGTGACTTGGGCCGTCTCCCTGAGACGGCAGCAGGCAGTGTGCACGCTGCACTGCCGGGGCAGCGTGGCCCTCGTGGTTCCCTGCATGGACCCCCCGGCACTGTTGTGAAAGGTAGAGATGGCACACGGCACCTGGAAGTAAATGTGCGTGTGCCGTGCGTGCGCCTCCGCCGCAGGCTGACCGCGCATTCCCGTTCTCCGTAGAGTCCGCTCTTCCGGAGAACGGCATGGGCGTGCTCTGCAGCTGCTGGGCGAGGCCCCAGCCTCTGTCCCGGGTAAGGAAGGCCCCGCGGTGGGGGTGGGGATCATGTTCACAGGGGCAGCGGCCTCCGTCCACACTGACCCTGATCCCCATCTTGCCCTAAGTGGCTTCCCCGGAAAAGCAGCAAAGCCAGGCGCCTGCACTCAGCGCACCCTGCTCCTGGCTCCCTGGCTCCCAGCGAGCCCAGACTGGGCTGGACATCAGACCTCCTCCAGCCATGACGGGGGTTGGTTCCGAGTGGTGCCCTCGGGCAGTGGCTCTGGGACAGGGAGCTGGCTACAGGCTGGGGCCTTTCGCAGGGCAGCTGTGAATGAGGGCGAGTTCCTGGTGGCAGACCCTCAGCCAAGGGAAGTCTCCTGACCACGGTGCTTTTTGACGTCATGGACTCCCATTTCCTCCATCTCTCACCATGGCTGTCCACGGATCTGAATCTTGATTCACTTTTTAAATGAAATCGCATGCCTCCTACTCTGCACAGAGCAGCAGGCGACTTCTCTCACCCGTAAACAGAGAACACAAACCCCAGGACAACCCGTGTGCTCTGCTTGAGCTCGGGCTTTGTTTTAAATTCTCTTTGGGTCAGGAACTGTACGACAGCCCCTTAGCTCCATCCACCAGACTCTGGTGTGCGGGCACCTTTTGCACTCCCCAGGGGCAGAAAAAGCCTTCAGTGGGCTGTGAAGACCCCCAGCTGTGGGACATAGGCTTTGGTGGTGGCGATGGCCCCAAGAATTTGGCCAGCTCGGCGCTCCGGTCCTCCATGCTGGTGTGGCGTCGTGTTTTGGTGAGGGTGTAGTCACAGTGCACGCCCCTCCTGGTGCCAGGCTGGTGCGGAAAGTGCAGCATCAGCGGCAAAGGAGTGGTGTCGGCACAAGGGTGGCCCACAGAGGCCTTTTAGGGACATGGCGCTGTGTACCCAGTGCTGGCTCTGCCCGAGCTGCAGCATCTGGGCGGCGTTTCCTTGTGCCCGTGACCTTACAGTGAGCGCCTTTGGGAAGAAGGGAAACCGTGTGTTCCGGCTGCTGTGCTGCCGTTCCCGGGTGAAGTTCAGTAACAGCCCAGGAGTCTCTCGTCCTGACAGTCAGCTTCTGTTGAGCTCCATGACCGCCTCTGAAGAACAGATAGCGCTCGTGCTGGGAGGCTGTCTCCGTGTGCTCCGGGACTCCGAAGACAAGGCTGCAGGCTCCCAGGCTGTGCAGAGCACCAGCTGGAGGCCTGCAGCCCACGTGCTGGGGGCTGGCTTCCCCGGAGACCCTCCTGGGGGGCTGGGGGCTGTGGGCAGGGGCAGCCGGCCAGTTGCCCCAGGAACGTGGTGCATCCTGGACAAGGATTAGAAGGTAAGTTGGATCCTGAACACATCAGGCCAACAGGCTCTGGGGGCTGGGACTTCGTCAGCAGACGAGCTTGACCCTATTTTTAAGCCATGCATATTATGTACCAGGACTTCCTGTTTTTCCAAAGAAACCTCTTCTCTTGATTTTTGTGGTGATGGATTTATTGAAATGTTTGCTATTCAAGTGACCCAAGTTGTTTTCCAACCAAAAAGCAAAACCAGAGAGTTTGTGACCCAGACAAGCAATAGACGCGGCAAGAACATCATTCCCCAGAGACCGCCCATTCAGGAGTGCTGTGGCCTCACTGGCTGATGGGAGGGGGAACAAAGAGCTGGTGGCCAGCCGGGGTCCTGGACGGACTTCGTGGCTCAGAGCGTGGCTTCTCGGTGAGGGAGGCGGGGGCTGCTCGGAGGACAGTTGAAAGGGGGTTTTTGTTGTTTCTCCGGGCTAAGTTAAGCCATGTGTGCCTCTTTCTAGGAGCGTCAGTCTGGCCAATCAGAGCCGCATGAATCCCACTCGCTTCCTGCCGACCTCTTGACACCGACAGATGGTTTTTCTTACAAGTGTCATTAGGCCTCTCCAGTTGCTGACCTCATCGAGTTGTACTGGGGCCATTTTCATAACTTTTGTTTCTAAAAATCCGTTTAACCCTTCCGGAGCTCCCCTCTGAGATTAGGGGCGCCTTGTCTCCTGTTTCTGCCCATCTCGCTCTTTGCCCCCAGAGCCAGGGGGATCCACAACTAGGAGCTGCCCAGTGCCCCGGGAACAGAGGGGAGCTGTGGGTTCCACAGAAAGGGGTGATGGGGCTCCTGGGGGTGAGCGGAAACACAGGCCAGCAGTGACCTGGGGCCGTCGAGTCTCAGGTTCCGAACCAGTCTGTTCGGGCAATGGTTGGATTTGGGAACGTCTCAAGTCTCAGAATGTTCCAGGAATTGCACGATTCCAAGAAGCTGTCAGGGGCTCCAGGAGCATGTGCATCTGCGCACACACGTGTGGTTCTGTGTGCACGTGCCCACAGCTACACTCGGAGCTCCCCTCTGTCATTTCGTGTCACGGGAAAGGGCTGCCTGCGTTTGTACTCTGGACCTCTGAGCAGACTGCCTTCCCCGACACAGAGAGGTCGGCCTCAGTGGTGGTGCAGTTCAAGGGCCACTTCTGAGAGCAGGAGAGCAGGAGGGCTGTTTACCCAGTGCACTGCCAGGCCGAGGGGAGCCCGGGGGCTGCATTCTCAGCGTGGGGTCCCGTCTCTGGTGGATCCCTTTTACATCCCTGGATTTATGGGCGGGTGCGGGTTCGAGCGAAGGCCCTCGGTGCCATGGTTTAGTCGTGCAAGCTGAGCCCAGCCCTGGAATGCACGCTGAGTGTCTGCAGTAAGTGATGTCCCAGTGGACCCTCCATCCCTGGGCCTGTGGGGTTGCTGGTGTTGGGGGACTAGAGCTTCCCGGAGTTGACCAAGCTACACAGGGCACAGCACTTGGGGGTCTCTAGTTAGTCTCCGGTTAGCATCCTCCGTCTGTAGGTCACATGAACTTGGTGCACCTGTGCGCAGACGTGGCCTTGTTCGATCTGCTCGACTAACTGCCGCCTCGTTGACGCAGTTCATCTGGCAGGTCTCGAGGAGGGCTGTGCAGACGGCCCCACCTGGCAGACGGCCGCGTGGCGCCACGTACCTCGAATCGTGGAAGACCTGCAGCGGCACCTGCTTTCCCAAATGAAAAACACGAAGGGGATTTTTGCTTTTACCAAAAGGTGAAAATAGTGTTTGCTTGTGCAAGCCGCTATGGCATCAGCACGCCCCAAGCGGCGAGGAGGATGGCGTTACTTTTTTATTGGAAGTTAGGGTGAGCTTGGGTTTGACATGCCATTCGGTGTGCCTCGGCAGGTCATCCTTGGGCCCAGGGGTGCTGGGGAATTAACGGTTGCTTCTTCGCTTGTGAAAGTTTTCATGGGAGCACTCTGCAGGCAGCGGGGAACCGGTATTGGCTCTCTTGCCGTGTGACAAAGAGCCTCGAAATGCGGAGCCCAGAAACAGCATGGCCCCAGTTCCAGGCTCCCGCGGGTGGCGAGTCCAGCACCGCCTGGTGGACGCCTGGCAGGGGCCTCGGGCTGTCAGCCAGAGTGGCCCGCTCATTCGAAGGCTCAGCTGGGGCAGGGTCTTCTCCAAGGCCCCTCGTGGGATTGCTGGCAGGACTCGGTTTTCGGCGGCCACTGCCGAGAGGCCACCCTCAGTTGCTTGCCACATAGACCTGTCCACACAGCGGCACACAGCCTGGCAGCTGGGTCTTCCAGGGAGAGGAGATGCCCGAGCCAGGAGCCCTGGCCGCAGCCCTGGCACCTGGCACCACGTCGGGTCTGTTTGTGAGAAGCGGAGTGTGTGCACTGGGGATGCATTCAGGAGGCAGTTCCTGGGGGGCTGTGGTGTAGTGATTCTTTTTCTGGCTTCCACAGCAAGGAGGGAGTCTGACCCACACAGAGAGAGGGCAGGTTATGGCCTCGTAGAGGAGGGCGTAGAGGAAGACCTTCTGTGGACTCCTCACAGTTCACGTGTCCTCCCCACCCCCATCCCACGGCTGCGGTGGAGAGCTGGCCCCGCAGCCTCAGCCAGGGCTCCCAGGCCAAGTCGGCGCCTGCGCCAGGTCCCTGGTTCCCGTGTCACCAGGCATAAAGGGCATCTGTGGCTGGTGCCCCCGCCGCCCCGCAGGCAGGGTGGCCTCTCAGTCTCCCCCAGTGTGAGTTCGGAAGTGTGTCTCTTCATTTCCTTTCGAAGTCATCTTTTCCCCTTGTCATTCCCCACATCTGCAGATCCTCCGACCCTCTTGCACTGCCCTGGGGCCGGAAGGGGCCCTGGCAGGTGGGGTGAGGTGGTGGGCATGCTCCCCTCCCCCAGAAGTGTCTGAGGCGCCCACCCAGCCCTTGGCCAAAGCCCAGAGGTGAGTGACCTCTGACTTCTCGAGCCAGCGCACGCCTCCCCGCCCCTTCCTCGCCCCTTCCTCGCTCTGCTCGCTTCTTCGAGATGGAGCCCGTGGTTCTCCCAGGACCTCAGCATCTGGAGCCAGCTGGGGCCCCTGTCTGGTGTGAGCCGAGAGGTCACGGGGCGGGGCGGGGGGCGCAGAGGGGACGTGGCCACACTGGAGACGTGGCCTGTGGGCCCTTCCTGGCTGTCTCAGGGTGGCAGGGGCCATTGTGACTCGGGGGGTGGAAAGGCGTCCTTTTTAGGGCTCCCCGTCAGCTAGCCACATGGGCATGCCAGCAGCACAGGGGACTTTGTGCGTGGAGGTGGGGGAGCAGCGCCCTTCCCCTGGCTTGCTCGGAGGCTCGGTGGCCGCTGCTGCAGTGCTGTGTGTGGTGTCGGATTCACTGGACGCTGCTGACTTCTGGAGAAAGGCCTGCGGCCAGGACGGCGTGCTGTGGTGTGTGTGTTTGAGTTTGCTGGGCTCCGTCTCCCAGTGCTGCCAGCCGAGCGCCTGAGCCACCAGAAACTCGCTGTCCCGCTCCTCCGGAAGCCAGAAGGCGTAGGCCAAGGTGCCGGGTCCAGCTCCTCTGAGGACTGGGAGGGAAGGTCTGTCCTGGCCTCTCCTATTGGCGTGTGGACAGCCGCCCTCTCCCTGTCTTCACGTGGTCCTTCCCGGTCCATATCTCTGTTCTGAAGTCCCATTTTCGTGAGGAACCCAGTCGTGTTGGATCGGGGCCCACCCCGGTGATCTTGATTTACCGTGATGACCTTTGTGAAGACCCCGTCTGCAGACGCAGTCGCCATAGTGCTGGGGCTCCAGGACTTCACCTTACTTGGGAGTGTGTTCTCCAGTGCACACGGAGGCCACCGCACGCTCTGGTCTCTTGGTTGAAAGTGTGTGTTGCTGTATTTTTGCCGTGTATAATGCTTGCTGTGTTTTTGGGCGCATTACATATGGGATTATCATACCCACGTATAATGTGCGTCCTTGTTTTTCCCTCAAAAATTTGAGAGAAAAAGTGCACACTTAAACGGCGAAATACAGCGTGTGCTTCAAGGCCTTCCTTATCAGGGCTGTGAGCCATTGCCGCAAGGTCAGGTCAAGGCAGGCGCTGGGGGGCCTGCCTGTCCCTGCAACGCCGTCCTGCGTGGGGACATGAATGGCATCCAGGTGTCCCTACTCCTCGGGGCTCCCACATGTGCAGGGTCCCCATAAATAAGCCCCAGGGAGGTTTGTAAATGGCCATGACCTTGTTGAGAGTTTTGGGGTTTCACAGATCGGGACCTTGGGGCGTGAGCACACTGAGCTGCATGACCGTCTGCCCTGCCTACACCCGCCGCCCTGTCTGTGAAGGGCCCAGCTCATCGGGACACGGGTTCCCCACGCCCGCGCTTCAACCCCCCCCGCCCCGTTCCAGCAACCCTCTGCACCCACCACAGACCTGGAGGGCACCGGAAAACAGGTGAAATGATTCAGGAAGACACATCAGCCCCAGGAGTACCCTAAAATGGGAGGACAAAAGGGGCTGTTGATCGACAGGCTTCTCCAACGAGCGGAGATGACTCAGTGGGGTACACAGTGTCGCCTGCTCCTCCTCTCCCCGTCTGCCTGGTCACGAGTACGTACTCCACCGGGTGCCTCCACCCCAGGGTGGCCTGGCACGCCATGGCCTCCACACTAAAGCCATGTTGAGCCCGCAGAATAGCTGCACACTTTTATTTCACGTTGTCAGTCGCTGCGTTCACATGAGGACGACTTGGGTGAGGCCTGGATGGGGCTGCGCCTCAGTCAGACTTCCCGGCAGTAGGTGTCGGCCCCTGCCTGCTTCGCAATTCCATGCAAGTTTGAAGGAGAACAGGGAGGACCTGGGACTCGCCGTCCCCAGGTCTGGGCTGCCTTTCCTGCGTGCCTGCCGCCTGTGTGCAGGCAGCACATCGTGCACAACACCGGCCGGGCTGCCCCAGGCACGCAGAGCACTGCGTTTCGGGGCCCTGAAGTGCCGCCCCCTCTGGCACAGGGGAAGATGCGCTGGGCTGGATGAGGGGGAGTGGACTCACCTGGCCCCATCGGGCTCAGAGTCTGTCTGGTTGGTCCTCCGCTGGCTGCTCTCTGAACTTGGGAGGCTGGGTCCTTACTGCCTCAGGCAGGTGGGCAGGTTTGGAGTGGGCTCTTTCTTCCAGACATTTGCTCTCTAAAAGCAGAGGAAGACCCCCCCAGCCTCCATCATCCCGTCTGACGGCTGTATCTCCACCAGGCAGGCTGAAGGCCCTTTCCCAGCACCTCAGGCCCTATGCCATGTGTGCTGGCCGCTCAGCCTCTCCCTGGCCGCCAGGCAGCCCACATGCCTCACTGGTTATCCACCTCGAAGTGGGCTGTGAGCAGAGAACCCCCCTCCAAGAGATCGAGTGAGACCCACCTGTGTGGTCGGGAAGAAGGTGGGGGGAAGCTTGTGATGTCAGAGGCAGAAGGGCAGAGAGGCTCTGCCAGGAGACAGAGCTGGGACGAGGGCTGGGGGGCACTCCGGATCGCCATGTGCATGCCAGTCCTTCCCAAGGCATCCCCTGCCAGGTTCAGGCCAAGAGAAAGATACCGTGTTTTGGGGCATCTGTTGCTATGGTAACCCTGGCTTTGAGTGGTGGTAAGAGAGGACACTGGTCCTGCGGAAGTGTGGGGATTGGCGGGGCACATGTCCCCTACTTCAGCCCCTGTGGACTAAACCAGCCCTCCTTTCCTTCTGCAGACTGAACCCACCAGTGCCCTGCAGGTGTGGGGAGGGAGGGGCTGCTGCGCTGCATCCTCAGTCCCTTCTCAGAATGTGGTGACCCAGAGAGGCCGGCTTGTCCCTCTGCTGTGGTCTGGCTGGCAGGTGATGGGCCCCAGCCTCAAAGGTGCAAGGTCCCAGGTAAGGGGCCCAGAAAGAAAGCCTCCCTCCGGTGGCTGCTGCGACCAGAACCAGCCCCTGGTGAGGTTGGGAAAAGCCGCTTTTTCTCACCCCCTCTCCCAGTGAGTGTTTCCTGGAAAGGCCCCAAGTCCTGGGGTCGTCCCAGGTCCACACTGCGCACCTGGGGGCGAGGATGGTTGCGCAGGCACCCTCAGTCAGGTGTGTGGTGGCCTGGAAACAGCGGTCTGCCGTGGCCACTCTGTGGCCTTTGCCCGGTCCCAGCACAGCCCCTCCCATGCACAGTAGGTCTCTGCTGAGTGGTTTCCTTTTCTTCATCACCGTTGGTCACCCTTCGTGGATGTGTCTTTAAACAAGACTGGGGTGTAATGGAAAATCGTCCTTCAGGGTGGCCTCTGGTCCTTCCTGCATCGGGGACCCCCAGCCTGAGGCAGTGAGCCTCTCTGTTCCATGACTCCCACCCCAGCCTGGCCTTCAGCCTGGTCAGCCATGAAGCCTCAGCTGTGACCCAGAAGACACACAGCACCGGGCGCCTGGGTCCACTTCTCCTCCCAACCCCAGCTGTTCAAGTTGCTAAAGCTTCTGTGTGTTTTCTCCGAGGGGGGTTGGAGGGGTCCGTCCTTCTGCATCCTGAGACCGGGAGGAGAGGCAGTGCCCCCTCCCGAGACCGTCCCAGACCTGCCTTTCCAGGGTGTCTGGTCTCGTGCTCCAGAGTCTAGGAGAGCCCACGTTGGCATGGAAACAAGCTGGGCGAGTCTGGGCACAGCTGTGCAGGTCCCTGCAAGAGGCCATGCAGGGCGTGTGGCGCCCTCTGCCGGCTGCAGGGCCCCGTTGCCAGGCCTGGGGCAGGGCTGGACCTGGAGGCGGGCTCCACACAGGCCCTGAGAGCCCTAGCCTCGGCGAGCGCGCCCTTGCATGTGGGTTCTGGGCCTCACAGCGTTGGCAGACAGACGGGCTGGGATCGGACCAGGGCGGCGAGGCAGGCCAGTGCCCCAAGGAGAGTGTGACCAGAATTCACGAGGCAGAGTCTTCAGGTTTCTAAATGTGTGAGATCTCATCATTGTTGTCTGTCTGATGACAACTGAATCCTGTGATCATCTTTACTAGACATTGAAATGCAGGTGCAATTCACACATGTCAGAGTAAGCCCAATAAGCCAAAGTTGCCCTAAAAACGTTCATTTTTTTTCAGTCCCCACCCCACACCCTGCGTTCCTCAGGTGACACATTTTAAAGTTGTGCACGAGCTCAGTGGTGTTGTCCAGGCCCCTGGCTGCCGGAGGTCCTGCCCCGGGCGTCCCTGGGCCGTCCCCGCCCGCCCCTGGCCACAACGTACACGGGTGGCTGCACACACTTCGTCAGGTGGCTGGGGGCGCCCTGGAGTGACCTCTCCGCAGTGGAGGACTCTATGCGGGCCCTTTATGAGAACTTCCAGACGTTCTGGACATCAGCATTCTACAAAGAGTTCTTGTTCTCAATACGGAACAACCAGTGTATGGTGGGATCAAGGTCAGGGCGGAACTACTTCTGTCTGCCTAGAACTTGAGGGTGCTGACCCCTTCGCCCTGTTCACCCCAACTTCTTGGCCTCTGTCATGCGGAAGGGGAGGAAGGGCCAGAACACTGGGGAGGGGGGATCCTGTGCCTCTGGTCAATATTAAAGCAACAGTATTAGTTTTCAAAGCATATTTGCGTGTCAGGTGCCTAAAAATGTGTGAAAAATTTTAAGGCAGGAGCTTCTCGTGTTCTGGGGCACGGAGTGGGGGACCAGCACTGAATACCATTCAGACGCTGCCCGAGGACCCATCCGGGAGATCCTGGCTTGCTGCCGCTTGGGCCCCCTGCTCTGGAGCGCAGCTTTCAGCAAGTGAAGTCCTTGGGTTTGTGGGTTTGTGTTTAACACCAGGCCACGTGGGTTCACCTGCTAAGGACCCTAAACGAGCAGGATTCGCTTGCTGTCAAATCCAAGGAGACTCGGCCAAAGTGCCCTCCATCACCTCCCTCCAGTGGCAGCCTCTGGCCTCCCCAGGCACCCCACCAGCGCTGGGCCTCCACATGCTTCAAGACTTGCTCTGTTCTCCTTGACTCCAGGAACTCTGTGCAGGTGGCAGGGTCTTCATGTTTCATCTCCTTGTCTCCTTCGTAGCCCCAGAGGGTACATTTGGTGGGGGTTAGAAGCAAGGAAGAAGGTCACGGGCCCACAATTCCTCACCTGCCCCCCGCCCCAATTGTAAAAAGCTCTGGAACCTGAATCCCTTTTGTAACCCGCTTGGCGGCAGACTTTGACCTGGCCTGAGACAGCAAGGGTCTTTTTTTTGCCGCCTGTGTATTAACCTAGTTGGTGCCTGCCCACAGGTGCCAGTGCAGAAATGCCCCTGGCTGGTTTGGGGGCCACACCACGTGATACAATGGCTCTTGGCTTTTTAAAATCCCAGGGTGTCTGATCTCTGAGGCACTCCTGGCCTCTGGGTGTTGGGAGAGGCCGGTGGGTCCAGGCTGACCTCAGGCTGTCTGTGCACTTCCATCCGGGACAGTCACGTTGCATCAGCCCCTGGGGGCCTGAGGGTGGGGCCCAGGGAGCAGCTGGAGGGCATGCGACCAGGGCGGGGCCTCGCCACCCTAGGGCTGGGCTGCTCTGCATCCCCTGGGGAGAGACAAACAGTTGTGTTCCCAGACACGAGCGGCGGACAGGCTGGCCTCCAGGAACCAGGTGAAGCCTCAGTGTGTGGCCAAGGGTCCTGCCGGTGACATCAGAGCAGAGGTGGGGGTAGAGGGAGCAGGGGGGAGTCCGTCTCTCCAAAGGAAGGCATGGGTGGTCTCGGGGGCCTGCTGTTTTGCACCAAATGTTTTCATCTGTTGGGGAGAAAAAAATGTCCTTCCTTCCTTCTGGGTTCTTTGGCTGGTCTAATAATTAAATTGACATAAGACAGATTGACTGCAGAAAAACCGAGTTTTCACTTTGTGTGTACAGGAGCCCCATAAAAATACCAGACCCAAGGGCAGGTTGGGTGGTGGAGACTTCCATATCAGCCCTCCTGAGCCAAGGAAGGGGACGGGGCCTGCCCAGGGCGGGGGGTCCCCAGGGCGGTAAGAGAGCGGGGTTTTGGTGATTCGATCCTTGAAGGTCTTGCTCGCCTTCCACTCGGTGACCCCCCACCCAGGTGGCACATTGCAGGGTGGGTGGCATGTCCTGCCCCCTTCCACATGCGTGTCCTCGTGATTCTGATGTGGGCACGTGGACTATACAGTAGTACTTCTACAAATACGGGGCCTGCCTAGCCTGTCGTTCTGCGAGTAGGTTCTAGGACTGTGTTAACCACCTTCAGAACCACTGCGTGGTGGGAAGTTTTCCAGTTTCAACAAAAGGGCGAGAGTGCCGCACGGGCCCCTCCTGTCCACCCTCTGGCCCTTTCTTTGTTGCCCAACAGTGACCGGCTGCGTGGTGTCACTGCTGTGATAGATGCAGCTGTGGGAACGTGTGTGGCTTATGAGTGCAGACCAGTAGACGGTAACGGCGGAGGTTGGCTTTCGCAGCAGGGAGGTTGGCTTTCGCAGCAGGGCCAGTGTGGAAGGTGGGGTGCTGGTGTTCTCGACGTGGGCATGAGCGGGAGACCCCTGCTCGCGGCTGAGCTGCAAGAATGGCCTGTCCCTGTCATCTGGAGGAGGGTTATGTTAATTAAGTCCTTGCAAATAGCTTGCTCCTTCAGAAGACAGAAATGTCACATTTCAAGCATTTTTGCTTCAGAAGAAATACTGTGGGAGGCAACTGAAACCTGCGAGTCCAGGCTTGCTGTTGCCATGGCCCACCTGAATTAGGGTGGCGCCATAGCTGGGGGCACCCGCAGAAGGGCCAGCCATAAATAGCATTCCCGTGCCCCCTCCAAAAAGCCAGGCACAAAAGTCAGTTTCTTTTAAAAAAAGAATTTTTTTTTTACATAATAGGTTACAGATAATTTATGTAAGCTGATGCTTGATCTTCCCTTTGATTGTATAATCGAGATTCTGCTTATCAATTTTTCAGGAAGCCATCTAATTATACAAATTAAAATTCAAAGGAAAGCAGAAAGAATGATTGTGCCTCGCTGGGGGAATTGCAGGGGGAGGGTGTGAAATCCATCTTGCCTCAGACGATAATGCTGTCATTTTTCATCTCTACAGCACTTTGCAAATATTAACTAATTAATTCTCTCGCCCCTCTGATGAGGTGCCTGACGCAGGGTTCTGGCGTCACTGCGGAGTCAGAGGGGGCCGAGCCACACTGTATCCCGATCAGAGCTCAGGGCCGGCCTCCCGGTCTGGCTCAGATCCAGGGGTCCTGCCCTCTGTCCACTACTCTCAAGGTGGCTATAGTGAAGATACCGCACCCCACCCCACTCCCCTTTGCGTGGTCACCTTCCAGAAAGTCCAGCAGAAGCAGACCCAGACTTTAAAAAGTACATCCCCTGCACCTTCACCCACCCAGGTCTTCCCGGTGGTGGCCTAACCTGCTGTTGGCCGACCTTTGTCCTGCTAACCCAGGACGGTCGCTCCAGGTGTGGGGACACTGCATGAATTGTTGACGCAATCAGAAATGGTACTGTAGCCTCGCTCTTGTAAACAGTCACTAAGTGTTGCCGTAAATCTTGGGAGTGCTTCCTCAGCCTCGTGGCTGGGGAATCAGCCGCTCATTACCAGGAAGTCACCTGCCTTTCCGTGGCCACACTTGCGTCCCGACCTTCGACAGAGGGACCGTACATAACAGTCCCCGTCACTGACCCCAGAGCCTCACTTTGTCCCCTGTCCCCAGTGCTGGCTGGGTGACCGGTGGCAGCTTCGCCTCTGCGCGTCCGTTTTGTCCAAGTCAGACTGCAGACTGCCGCAGTGGGCCAAAGGCCAGGGCTTCGGGACGCTGGGGGAGCAGGAAGCGAGGGCCAGAGCCCCCCCACTCCCAGACCCACAGTGGTGGACACCCTCCACAGACAGACTGGGCACCATAACCCCATCCTCAGCGGGCACTTGGGTCCCCTCTGGAGACTCCCACACACCCCACCCCAAGTGGGAGGCCCTTCCTCTCGGGCTCGCCTCTGCCTGGAGCCCACGGCCGGGACAGGCACGGGCGCAGCCGCCGCTCTCTGGAGTCGAGGCCAGCAGCCCACCAGGCCTCCGTTCACACTGGCCCCCTTCAGATGCTGGTGCGAGGCTTTCTGCCCCTGTCCCCCTGCGGGGGCGGGGTGGCCTATGTTGTGCTCAGAAGTGGCCCTGACTCCTCACCCCTCAAGGACAGTGTTGGGAACTTCTGTGAACCCCCTGGCGGCCTTGCACCCAGCTTCGGGTGGCTGCATCTCGGGGCAGATACAGCAGGGACCGGGACCGGGGGTCCTGTGGCTGGTGAACCTGCCCCTGAGTCTCTGCCCTCTGCGGCCGCACAAGCACAGCGCCGGCTGAGCGGGCCGTTGCTGGGTCTCCGGTGTTGGAGCACAATAACGCCGATTCGGGTTGGTTGGGAACTGATGTTCGCAGCCCTGAAGTCAGTGGCAGGAGATCAGACGCTGCTGGCCAGCGCTGTGGGCAGCTGAGGACCGCGGCCCTGTGCTTCCTGTCATGAGGCAGAAGGCAGGACGTGGGCCTGGGGACCTGCAGAGAGCGGCAGCCACCTCCCGAGTGACCTGTTGTCCTGTGCCCCAGGGTGTCCGGAGAGTAAGGATTCTTTTCTCCTTGTTTCAGGGTTCATAGTGGCGTAATGCCCGCAGACTCCTGCGAGTTCCCCTAATTCTTAGAGGACCGCTTGGCCTTTTGAATCAGAGTTGCAAAGTTCGGTAAAGAATGGCCCTTGTGGATAAGCACAAAGTCAAGCGACAGCGATTGGACAGAATTTGTGAAGGTAAGAGCCAGCGTGATGGGCGGTTTCCGACTGGAGATGCGTCGTCCTGCCCTCGGGTCTGCGACCCGCTCACCTGTGTCACCCGATTCCCGGGTCAGACTGTGTGCCACACCCCCACCCCCAGCTAGTCACCTCCCACCATCAAGCAACTCTGGCCTTGGCCTTGTGGTCAGTAGGCCTTACCTTAAACAGGACCAGGGCCTGGCTTCCCAGGTAGGGGTGGGGCTAGGAGGAAAGTTGGGGAGGAAGAGGGTCCTGAGGTCCTTCTCCCCAGGCCACCACTGACCTTAGATCATTTGCAAATGAAAGATGCTGTATATTAGGACCATCTTTCTTACTTCCTGAAGCTTGGATATGCTCTGTTTCGAATTAAGATATTTACAAGGATAAATTTCAAGATAGTTCCTGAGGAGCCCAGCCTTGCCCCTTGTGATGTGTTCACATCCCTGGTGTCTTTGAACACGTCTGGAAGTGTTTTATTCATGAAAGAATAAACACAGTTAAAATCTAATGGAAACCTGGGGACAGAACTCTAAAATGTTGATTATGCACCATCCGCTCCTGATGAGTGAGCAGGAGGACTCCCCGCTGCTGGGCTGGGCTTGGTGGGGCTCTGGCAGGGTGTGCCCACCCCAGTCCCCTGCATCCACTCGCACACGGGTTGGCCCCGCTGACTTGGGGACTGAACACACCTCCCACTGGCTGTCCACAAGGAGTTGTTCGTTCTCCGAGTGGAGGTGGCCCGAGCCTGGTGGGCAGAGGCTCCAAAGCCATGCTCTGCTGGTGCCTGCACTCCCCCCGCGGGGCATTAGGGCTGCAGAGCAAGCGCGCTCTGCTGCCCCCGCTTTCCTGGGGTTCTGCTGGGGGTAGGGTTTAAGCCTTTTTTTAAGCCAGCATTTAATATTTTTCAAGCCTGCAGACAGATGGATAGAGTAGTACGCTGGACAGTGCTGGTCCTTTCAGCTTCGTTCCCCATGTGATGAGCTTGGTAATGTTTGCTTTCTTACGGATACGTAGATAGAAATATATTGGGGGGGGCGCTTTTCCAGAGTTCTGAGAGAAAGGTGTAAATACAGCATTTACACTGTGGGGCCTGTGGCGTGTGCCTGTTTTAGGACCGTTCCCGGTGTAAGCCGCCCCCACCGTCGCCCCAGGAACCGAGCCGCACCGTGTTATCTAATACAGAGACTGGAGTCCACCCGTCCGGGCTGGCTTCCTGGCCTCTGCAGAAACCAGACGAGGACACGGGGCACTGCGCCCTCGTGTCTTCGCGGTCTCCTTAACCCATGCCAACTCCCTGGCCTTTGGATCTGTAACGGCATTGGCACTGAAAACTCCGAGGCCTGTTGGTCTGTGCAGCGTCCCATAACCTACCTTCACCTGGTGGTGTGGGAATCCTTAAAATTAACTTCTGCCCTGCACTGGGAAGGTGCTTTGATTTAGGTCACTCTGTTCCTGGTCCAGAAGGTCCCAGTGGTCACTATTCTGAGGCCGGGGTCAGGCATGCCTGGGGGCCGGCTCCAACCCCTCAGCCCCAGGGTTCAGCTAGGGGTGGGATGGGAGCCGAGGCAACCTCTCCACTTCTAGGGCAGACCAGGGACCCTTTTTCAGACCCTCCCTCTCCCCCAGCAGTGTTCCTGGGACAGGAGCAGTTACACGTTTTTAAAGTTTCTCCATAGCCACTCCCAGCTAGACACCCCGAAGTTAGGTTATTCAGCTGTAACTTCTAATCCATGTTCTGGAAGAAATATTTCTCCAGTCAGTACGGCCGCTGTCCCACGATGCTTCCGCGGTGCCCCTTGCATTTACAGGCTGACGTAGTGCCTTCTGCAGGAGAGGTGGTACCAGCGCCTGGAACAGGGACCTGGGCCTAGGTGCCCAGGGAAGACGGGTCCACCCCACTCCGGCAGCCCAGAACCCGTCCGGGCCGCACGTGCGGCCCGGGTGCCTCCGCTCTGGGTTCACACGTGGCACCGCGTGCAGCCTGCTCTCCACCGGCGGGTCTGTGGGGCTCTATCCAAATCAGCTGGAATAATGGCCTTGCGAGCTGGCTTGAAGTCCCAATTTTAATTTTTTTTAAAGGAACCCTTCCATTCTTACATGGATAACTCGCTCTCCACTCCTCCTCGCTGCCCGGTCTCGGGGCACGCCAGTGCCACTGTGTGAGAATTGGGACCTGCTGGCGGATAGGTCGAGCCAGGCAGCCACCTCCTTCTCGGGGTGGGGCTGGGTGTTGTTTTTCCCCTGTGGGGGTCTGTTTGCTCATGCGCTTGGCGTGCCGCACTCGTGCGCTGTGCTGGCCGGCGCGTTGCCGTGGTTACACATCACACCGGGCTGGCTGGACCGGCCCGGCCGTGTGCGGTTGGGTTGGAGAAGAGGGCCTGCTGCCCTCGGCTCCCAGGAGGGGACAAGGAAGAGCCCTGGGGGTGTGGGGCTGTGACAAACCGCAGTGACTCTGCTGGGGACTGGGGGTTAGCGTGCTATTGTGGGTTGGGGTGGCAAAAATCACTAAGTACTTCCTTTCCTGGGGCCACTGAGGGTACACAGGGTGGAAAAAGGAGAGATTTCATTTTGTGCGGGTGTCTTGTGTGTTTGGAAAGATGCTGTCGGGAACACTCGGCTGAGCTCCCTTTGTGAGCAGGTCAGGAGAGGATGTGTCCTGCCCTGTGGCCACAGGGCTGTGCTCGCGGGCACAACCAGGAGGAGGAGGCGGTGACAGAGACAGGCTGTGGGCGGACGTGGGGAGGGGCGAGCAGCTGGAGTCGGCACAGTTGTAAATCCTGGGAGTCCTTTCCTGCGCCAGCTGTGTCACACAGAGGCCGGGATGTGTCAGGTGGTGCTGCAGGAGGGATGGGGGGGGCACTTCCCTGGTGTCACTCTGTCCCTCCTGCCGTGGTGAGCTTGTCACCGAGACAGGAAGTCTCCATGGGACATTGGTGGCCCTCGGATGGTCACAAAGCAAAGATGTCTGAGAGGTTCCAGGTGGCCAAGATGCAGCAGCACGGGGACTGGGGGTGTCTGGTGCCCACCTGTTGGAGCCCACGGAGCAGAGGATTGGCCTGTTTCCCCGTGGAAAGACCATGGACTCGGGCCAGAGCCATTTTTGGCTTTTATTTGTAAGCTGTTTTGCTGTTTCGCTTTAGCTCTCTTTGAAAAATCATTTTGTTTTTAGAGCACTTTGTAAAGAAACAGTGCTGAAGCTGGCCATCTATAGGTAGTCTGCAATCAATCGTAATAAACATCTCTAAGTAGCCCCAAAATGTGGATTTTTAAAATGGAATTTCTAATGTTGCTATACATTATAGTGACACGTGTGGATTAATTACCCACATTTCTAGTAGTTGTGTGATTACTGACGATCATCTTAGTTACGTAAACACACGACAGTGGACCCGGCAAGTCCCCACGTTCCGGGTGGGACCGACACCCTGAGGCATGGCGTTCACATCCCAGAGAGTAGTAGGAGAGGGGGAGCAGTCCAGCTGCAGCGTCCCAGGAGCTGCCTTCGAGGGACTGGGCTCCTCCTCGCCCAGTGCGTGCTGGGGGCTCCGTGTGCAGACGGCTGTCTCCATTCCGGGGTTCAGGGTATTGGGGCGAGGGTGGGGCTGACGCCATCGCCTTCACCGTGGGTCCCCGCTTCCCCAGGCTGGTGGCATCCTGTCCCTGTTGGGGATCCGCCCTTCTGCCACCTGACTTGACTTCCCCTCGGTTGCACCGCCCCCTCAGGACAAGTGTTTGCCCTCAGGCCTCTGCACCTCCCGGGGGCCGGCTCCTTCCTCATGGCAGGCCCCTGGGCGGCACAGCCATTGTGGCTTTGAAGCACTGTAGACCTGAGCAGGTCCCTGGGCAGGGGGATGTCCCACACAGCTTGACCGAATGAAAGGAGTTGGGGGTGACTGGGAAGCCAGGACCCCCAGATTGCTGCTGGTTTCTTTCCTCCCGTCTCTGATCGATTTCTGCTCTGTGTAGCCCACTGACCTCAGCGACGGACCCCAGATACTCACCCCTGGGAGCCGGACGAGGTGGGTACGGCAGCCTGGGCTCCGCAGGCCCGAGGGGCAGCTCAGGGTTCCTACACCTTTGAGTTCAGGGCTGGCGTGGCGGGGGCCTGGCTGTCTCTCGAGAAGGGCAGGCAGTGAGGTCCGCTGGCCTTCATGTCAGCCCAGACCCCAGGTTTGCTGGTTCCACCACGTACCTGATTTCCATTTTAGAGCACAGCAGAGAAGTCAGCGTTTGACCCCCGAGCTGCTCATCCACTCTCCCTTCGCCCTGGGCTCTCCCAGCTCTGTTACGACCACGCGCACAGTGCGCCAGCGGGCGCTTTGCCCCAGGACTGGCCGGCCGTTACGTGGGGGGGTCAGTGGTCACCCCTTCTCGGTTTTCCCTGCCTTCCAGAACCTTCCAGAGTCCTCACAGAGTTTTCAGGTCTCCACAGTCAGGAATTGGTGCCTTGTGCGGAGAATTGAAGAATTGGCTTTGAGGGGATGTCACTTGTAACCCTGAGGTCCCCATTTGTGGGGTCAGCTGTATTTTAGCTTCGTTTGCCAGAAAACTTAGACTGTGTATTTCTTAGTTTTCGGAAAGTGTTTTTTTACTTTACATGACTTTCTGCAGGGAGAGTCTTTGCGGAATTAAAAAGTCCGTGAGACCCATTCCTCTTGCAGAAACTGGCTCCTCCTGCTGTGTGTGTTCAAAAGCAGTCCGTCCCCAACACTGCGGTGTGCTCACAGACCTGCCCGTGTCGAGTGGTGCGGGTCCGGCTACTGGTGTTTTTGTGGAGAGCAGAAAGTCTGTCGCCGTCTTGGGCAGGATGCGGAGCCCGTGCTGCATGAGTTTGGAGGGCTGTGTAGTGGGGCGGGGCTGGGAGCTGGGGGACCTGGAGCCCTGCCGCCGGGGGCTGGTCTCTTTCCCTGTCTCAGCACCTGTTGCTGCCTCACTGGCGAGCTGCAGGTGCGCACTCTTCCGCACGGCCCTGCTTCCACACCTGCACTGAAAACTGGGGTCCCGGAGACTGGCCAAGTCCCCACGAGAGTCCCCACCTCCACAAAGGTGCAGCACCCACAGTTCTCGGGGCTCACACCTCTGAGGCCACGTCTGCGCTCCAAGCGGGGTCTCGGCCTTCCTGCCTCCTGACGTGCAGTGATTCTGTTACCAGAAGAAAGGAACAGGGAACAGTGTGGGGGCTGAGGCTCAGGCAGGTGTTGTCCTTTGGCCAAAGCTGGGGGCCCTGCTGACTGGAGCTCAGGGTCCCCCCATTTTGAGGGATAGGAGCAGTCGTCTCCTTAGGAGTTACTTTCTGATACTCTGGGAGTTAATTTTATTGGTGACATATTCGATGATGATGTGGAGTTTCAGAACATTTTTAGAAAGCGACAGTGGTCCCCCTTTTCCAGCAGAGTGACCCCAGTTAGCTTGGGAATTCTGGGGAGCAGGGTGTTGGCTTTGGAGAGTGACCTGGTCCCATGCCCTGTGGCCCTGGGCATAGCCGCCACCTCTCTGTCCCCAGCATCTGGGACATGGTATGGGCAGAATGCCCTCGGCAGGGCTTGGACCCTGGACGTTGAGCAGACGCTGAAAGCATACACTCAGTGCCCAGTTTCTGGTCACCTCGGAAGGGCCAGAGGCGCTGTCTGTCCTACCTGGTCAGCTGTGGCTCAGAAGACTCGGCCAAGGCTGGGAAAGGGGAGAGGATGTGGGCCGGGGCCGCCCGAGGCTTTCCGGTCAGTGCCCTTGCTGGGGCAAAAGTGTGTCTGCCCAATGCCCCGGGCTTGTTTCCACACAAACCCGTCTCATGCTCATCCTCGGAAGGATTCCAGTGGAGCTTCTGGCTCCCTGGGCATGGAGGAGTTGGAGAGGGGCCTCAGAATTGGGCCAAGATGACAGTCGCCTGTGGGACTGGGCCTGCCCACAGCCAGCTCCCCGGCCTCTACGGCCGCCCAGCAGTGCCAGGAAGACCTGCTGTAACCAGATAGGGCTTGTTTCCATTTGGTGTTGGGTTATGTGGCGTTTCCCTGCCCTTTTCGACATATCTACTCAGTGAGTGCATCCTGGGGCTGTTGGTAGGACGTGTAAATGTTGTGCGTGTGGCCACCTTCAGCTGTGACAGCGTGTGCGGGCAGTGGAGCGGCAGGAATTGGCGCCAGCGGGCTGCTTCCCTGTAGAGAGACCCGGCGCTTCTCCGGCAGCTTGTCTCACTCCTTCCCGTGCAGCCAGAGCGGCGGAGCACTGGGAGAGGATTCAGTCTGCTCACCGCCTGCCTGCTGGGCAGGCAGACAACTTGTGGCCTCGTTGGCATTTTGGGGGCGGAAATGGGGTCCGTGGTGTTCCGGTAACAGGCGGGCGTCCGTAGGCAGCGTTCCCACGCAGGACATGGGCCAGAGCTCTGGCTTCTGGAGACCAGCCCAGTTTGGGGAGTAGTGTTGGTTTAAACGGTTGGTCGCCAAATTGAATGATGGGGACACGGGAGACGGCAGGACCCTGCTCTTCCGAACTGTCCAGCTTTGCCGTGTCCCTCCAGCTCCTGGAGACCGGCTCGCACCCACTGCCTTCCCTCGAGGAGCAGCTGTGGCTTTTGTCACATCAAAACAGTATGTTGTTTCATGACTGGCATTTCTCGCTTAAGGTTCCAGTTGAATCTTAGATTGAGGGGGACGTGGGTCAGGAATGCTGGCACCAGCCTCCCGTCATCCCGTTCTGGAAGGCCGTGGCTGAGCACCGCCTCTGGGCTGCCCGAGCCCGGCTGCTGTTTGCACCGCGACCCTTGGTTACCAGGAGCCTGTGCCGGAGGGGTCAGACCCGGCTGCTGCATGGCCTCACAGGGACCCTGTTGTGTGTTTAAGGAGACGTCTCAGGGCTCCTGTTGGGTGGTTCTTGTGCACTCCTGGACCTGCGTCCCTGCCGGGCCAGAACACGGTGACCCCTGGGGTTCGGCCAGTGCCCCTGGGCTGGGGCCAGGCCTCGGCATCCGAGGCTCCACTTCCTTCAGACAGATTCAAAGGGAGATGCACTCCAGGTGCAGCCATTTCTGCTCTGCGTGACAGCCCCTGGCCCTGGCCAGCATGGCCTAGTGGGTTGAGAAGCAGGTGGTGAGGCCTTAGGTCGCTGGGTCTGTTCCCGGGCAGGGCACACGCCTGGGTCGTGGGGCCTCACAGGCATCAGTGTCCCCCTCCTGTCCTCCCTTCCCCTCTCTCAGAGATAAATAAAGTCTTCAACATGAAGACCTCCGGGTCCCACCCACAGGTGGTGGTTTTCTGTTCTGTGGTCCCCCCGGCAGCAGTGAGGGATCTGTGTCTTACGACAGCAAGGTGAAGAGCCCCAAGACTTGAGCACGTGACTCACTGCATCTGTCACGAAGGAGTCACCTCGGAGCCCGAGTTCAGTGCTGGCCGAGTGTCAGCTGCAGACTGGGCCCGCCTCCTGTTCCAGAACCACGGGAGGCTTTGTCTCTGCACCCTGCCTGCCTGTTCCCGTTCACTGTGGTCCTAGTGGATTAACATTTCATCGGGCGGCGGATTAAGATCCAATAGGCAGGAAAGCCGCCTCTCCCTGTTTTCCTTCTGCTGCTTCGAGGCAGTGGGAGGCAGGGTGGTGCGCAGACCCCGGGGGAGGGGCGCACCACTCCTCCGCACATGGCTCTGGGGGGGCCAGGGAGATAAGCTGGAGCTGCAGTGAAGGTGGTTCCCGCTGTCGGCTAGGAGGCCTGGGTGGGACGCGGCAGCCTCATCTGTCTAGAGAGGTCACATGGGACAAAAGCTCCGGGGTTTTATTTAGCTCCTAATCCGCAGGCTGAGAGAGCCAGCGCCACGTGAGCATGGCGGGCGGGGTGGGCCAGCAGCCTCCCGCTGGGACTGAACAACACAGACCTGTCCACCGCTGTGGGAGGGAGGCGGAGTTCCTGTGAGTGCTGCCTTTTGTCTACTAAGGTTTCGAGGGTTAATAATTCAGGCCGTCCTCTGCAATAGGAAACCCGCAGTCGGCTGTCCGAGCCGGCTCTTGGGGCTCCGGTGCGGCCAGTCTCCGCTGGTGTGCGGAGCTGCAGACCTGTGAGGACACCACCTGCCTGCGCCCATGCCTGTGCCCAGCAGGCACGTCAGTGTTGGTCGCTCTCAGAGCTGGGACGCCGCCGGCTGGTACAACGGCCCTTGGGCGGTGGCCGAGGCCCCTGGCCGGAGCGGCCCCCTGACCGATGGGGGCGGAGAGGGGTCCTGGCACGAGCCCGCGCCTGACCTGTGCCGGGAGGTCTTCTACAGCTCGGTGGCCGGCAGGAAGACCTCCGTCCCCGACTTCACCTTTTACGACAGCAGGCAGGCGGTGATGTCTGCACACACTGCCCTGCTACCGCGGGATTGCTACGGCGACCCGACCGGAGCTGCTCAGGTGCCCCGAGAGCTGCGCCAGCACCGGGACCCCGGAGTCAGCCGCTCACTAGCTGGCTACGGAGTGCCTGGCAGCGGGGCGACATGGGAGCAAGGGCAAGGCCGGGCCCCTGCGCTGCAGGACGTGGCTCACCTGTACTGGGACCTTGCAGGTAAAACGGTGGCCCCGGGACTGCGGGAGCAGAGCAGGGCCTCATCGCCGCCGCGGCACGCCGGGGAGCTGGTCCACGGCAGGTACCAGGCGGAGGCGACCACTTACCCCGCCAGCCAGGCCTACAACGATGTTGGTGTCAGCGAGAGGCCTGTGGATCCCGCCACCGCCAGGCAGGTGGCCCCCACGTGCCTGGTCGTGGACCCCACTAGTGCTGCCACCTCTGAAGGTGGCCCGGGGACGGCGCCAGGCACCCTGAGCCGAGGCTACGGGCAGGGCAGCGTTCCCTCCAGGATGTCTCATGGGAGCTGTGAGGCCGGCCTGCCCTGCTTCCCGGAGCCCAGCGGCACGAGGAGCGTGCAGCCTGAGTTCCTGGCGCTGCTGCGGGCAGAGGGCGTGGCGGAGGCCACACTGGTCGCCCTGCTGCAGCAGGGCTTCGACTCCCCGGCCGTCCTGGCCACCATGGAGGACGCAGACGTCAAGTGTGTCGCGCCCAACCTGGGCCAGGCCCGCGTCCTGAGCCGCCTGGCCAGCAGCTGCAGGGCTGAGATGCAGCTGCGGAGACAGGGCCAGGTGGGCCCCCCGCCCCGGGCTCGCTCCAGCAGCTTCAGCCACCGCGGCGAGCTCCTCGGCGACTTGTCCTCTCTGGGTGTCACGGGCCTGCAGCCCCAGCCTGTGGGTCCCCTGCAGGCAGCGCCCCCCCGAGCCGGGGACCTGGCTCGGCGCCCCTCCAGTGCTCCCTCCCAGCATCTGCTGGAGTCAGCGGCTACCTACTCTGCCCCTGGGGTGGGTGCCCATGCCCCCCACTTCCCCTCCAACTCCGGGTACAGCTCTCCCACCCCTTGTGCCCTGACAGTGCGGCTGGGCCCTGCGTATCCCCCACAGGCGGGACTGGCCTTGACAAACCCAGGCCCCACCGCCCCGCTCCACCCCCGAACGGCCTACTCCACGGCCTACACGGTACCCATGGAGCTGCTGAAGCGGGAGCGGACCGTGGCCGCTGCGCCTCTGTCCAGCCCCCACAGTGGCGCCCAGCTCCTGCGGAAGCCCAGCGTCCCTGCGGACCCGTCCACCCTGCCGCCAGCCGGCCAGAGCCTCCACGTGCCACACTCGCCCTACCAGAAGGTGGCCCGGCGGACGGGGGCCCCCATCATCGTGTCCACCATGCTCGCTCCGGAACCAAGTAACGCACCTGCCCCACCCTGCCTCCTCTGGGGCGCTGAGGGAGCGGAGGGCAGGGGTTGGCGTTCTCACTGTTCTCAGGCCAGGCCTGGAGGGACATCCCGCCTACTCCCCCCCACACACACACACGCACAACAGGGGGCACACCTGCTCCCAGCCGAGCCCACTGACTCAGGCCCCTGGGGCTGTACTACCGCCCCCTCCCCAGTGGAGCTCAGGCTGTGTTTCTGGGGGGGCTCCAAACAGACTGAAACCATCAGTGCCTCGGGGTGGCTTTGGAGAAGGCAGGGGCACCATCTGGTACCCCCATCAGTTGCGCACTGCAGCGTGGACATGCGCCCCCGAAGGGCCTGCGCTGTGACCACAGGCAGGGCTGGTGAAGCAGGGCATCAGGACCCCCGCACCGCCGCCTGTCTCGATGCTGGCACACTGGGGCTGGGGGGCTCTGCGTCCGTTTGGGGAAGGCTGTGTCTCGTACCCCAACTCGAGGGGACAGAGTGGGACCCTAGGTGTGTCTGTGTGTGTGGTTTTCGGCGCATGTCCCTCTGGGCACTGGGTGAACTTTGTCCTGTGAGCAAACTTAGAATTTCTATTTAATTCTTGAGGCTTTCCTGACAGTTTAAGGTGTAACTTTGGTTTCCTTTCTTTACTCTTGCCTCCCCAAAGTAATTTTTAAAAATTGAATCCTTTTTAAGTGCATTGTTCTGTGAGTAACTATTACTAGACAGAAAAGATGGTGGGGTGAAAACACCCCTTGGACAGTGGTGGGTGGGTGGGGCCGGGGGCCCGACCCTGCAGCCCTGAAATGTTGGGCTGGGTTCTGCGCCTGCGCTGGGGCGCTGGCGCCAGTGTGTCCCCCGACAGCAACGGTGGTGGTTGCCCCCCTGGGAGACTAGGTGGCTGGCTGGGTTTTTCTCTTGTCTCTCACCGTAGATTCTGGGTTTCGTTTCGTGTGGATTTGTTCCCCCCGATGTGTGACAGGGGAAAAGTCAGACAGTTTTCCGAAGACCTGTGCTCTGTCCCTCACAATCAAACACTCTCTGCAGCCGCCTGATTTGCATGGCGCTGGCGTTTGTGGCTCCGGTAATTTCATCTGGAAATGGCTGGGCCGCAAAGCGGATCTGAAAACACGTTCCTTAATTACCTGTTGCTAAGCAACGGAAGGTTTGGTCGTAATCACAGAAAGATTACCTCCTTGTTGAAATCCTGGAAAGGTTCGCTGGAGAAGGGCCTGTTCAATTGCCTTATTTTCTCCTTTTTCTGTTAATTTTGCACTGCCTTCTGAGGAAAACATTCCCTGGCGTGGGGGGTGGGGCAAGGGGTGTCATCAAAGTTTGGCAGGTGCTAGTTAACACGATTTCGGGCCCCAGAGGATTGCCGATTGCCTCCTCTGCGTGGAAGCCTGTGGCCGGAAGTCATCAGTGCATGAGTGTCCCCATCGCAGGGTCTGTGCAGAGCTGTCCCTGCCCTTCCGGGCGTCATCACGACCCTCCCTGAAGGCAGTGTGGCGGCGGCGGGGCGGCACTAGCGTCCCGGAACTCAGCCTGTGTGGCAGGCATGCAGTCAGCTGCCAGACTTGGGTCTGCTGGGGACCACCTACAGCCAGGCTGCTGGCCAGGCCCTTTGGCCTGAGAAGACAGCATTTGCCCCTAGGGGCACGCCTCTGACTTCCGGTGCGGTGCTCTGGTTCCCCCAACGCCAGCCACCCCACCATGGCCTCTGCTGCTGACCTGGGAGCGGGTGGCCTTTCCGTGGGCACCCAGCCACCTCCGTCATTTCACCAGCATGAGCGAGCCTTCCTTTCCTCTCTCCGCCCGACTCACACGCGGCCTTCCCACCCGGAGGGGCAGGCAGCCTAGGAGGGGGCAGCGGTGCCTGCCCGGGCAGGGGCAGCCAGCGTTCGCAGTGGGCGGGTGGCTTGTGTTCCTGGCCTGGTTGCGCTCACATGTGCTGGGGACGTTTACATGTTTGTCCATCTCCAGCCACGAACCACCTTCAGCAGGTTGGCTGCCTTGGGGTCAACATCGGGCTCCCGTGTGCTGGTCCAGGGTCCCCAGGTAAGGGCGCCCCAAGGGCACAGCACCAGGTGAGCCAGCTCCCACTCTCTCGCTGACCCAGCTGCCGGCCACTGGCTGCAGAGCCTCCCGGCTGTGGCTGTCACCCCATGAGGTGCCCTCCCCTGTGTCACATGGTACCGGCCTCGGCCGAGGGCTGTCTGTCGCCAGCATCCCCAGTACGGGCGCTGCAGGTGTGACGCATATACAGTGCCACAGCTGTCTGCGTGTTTCTGTCCCAGATGCAGCAGAGCCCAGGCCGCCAAGGGCTCAGCACTCAGCAGGAGTTCCCATCCCTTCCAGCCAGTGTTCTGGGGGCAGCTGGAGGCTGTCTCAGTGTCCTCTGGCACAGAGCTAGCCGCCTTGTGGAGTGGTTTGGGGTGCTGCTCTCCGGCACCATGGCTGTGGGGCGCCCCCGAAGAAACCTTAGTCCTGTCAGAATCAGAGCAAAGGGTCACACCTGGCAGTGGTGCCTGTGTCCTTGGCTTTCTTAGAGGACATGGACCTAAACTGGGCAAGAGGCTGGGTGGGGAAAGCGGCTGCTGCGCCGCCTAGAACACCACCCCCACTCCCACAGCCCAAAAAGTGCGGGCCTGGCCAGCTCTCCCTTCTCAGTCACACGGACATTTGGGGACAGGGAGGGGCCTGGGAACTGTGATGCTAGACTTGCCCCTCGGAGCAGCAGGGCTTGGGGCCTTTGGCAGTGCCCGAGCCACTGCCCTGTGCTGGCCAGGCGTGCAGCACAGCATGAAGAATGGACCGGGTGTGGGTCACCCAGGCCTCTGGGGGCTGGCATGCTCGAGGCAGCGCCTGGCGGGAAGGCTGGGCACAGAACTCGGACGTCAGAGCAGCCACACGGCGGCAGGTGTCCTGTCAGGGTCCTGACAGGGCCCTGACTGGTGTGGTCCACCCTCCTGGAGCAGGAGCAGGGCCGGTTTTTCTGCAGAGCTGCCCGTCCGCACCAGGCTTGGGGCAGGAGTGGGAACCAAGTGCCTCCAGCATCTGGCAGCTCCGCCTCTCCAGGCGAAGCACCTCAACCGCACCCACATCCGTGAAATCGACAGGCCTGGTTTTGCTTTTGTGCTCGGTCCGTCTTTGGGGCCAGCCCTGAGCCTGCATTTGGGGTCACTGTTCTCCAAATCCAGGGTGCCCCCTCGGCTCCCTGTTTAGGGCCCAGTCATGGCCGTGTCATTCACACCAATTTCCCAGAGTGCGAATGACAGCCTCCCACCTTTGGTGCCTGGGAGAGTGCGCCCCCCCCCACCCCCCCGCTCTCCAGACCCAACTCGGAGCCTGGTCTGGACTTGGCCCTTTGCTCTGGTGGCTGGTCGTGCTGGGCTGGTTCCCTTGGTGGGCCCCTGGACAGCCCTGCACCCAGGAACATGGTTTCAGCCCATGAGGTAGTGTGGCTTGGATGTACAGTCTGCTGTGTGTCTTTGGGCAAGTGTACTGAGTTCTCTGTTCCCATTTCCATGTCTACTGAGGAGTGTGGCAGTTGAGCAGGCCCCACGGGCTGTGGGAGTGCAGTGAGCCTGGGAAGAAGAAACAGTTGAAGTGCTGAGGCTTGGCCTTGGCCGCAGGCTGGCCCCCTCTGAAGTGGTGCTTTTTAATCGTCTCCTTATCTCCCCAGCACCTCCCAGGCTCAGAGGCAGTGTGCTGGGCTGTGGGGGTAGGGACGTGGTGCTTCTGTCCCTGAGGGCAGGGGTCCACCCTGCCAGGCCTCTCATAAAACTGGGTATCTGGAAATTTCTTTGAACTCTTGTCCAACACAGCTCCCGGCTTCACAGCTCCGACCCCTCTGCAGGGGCGTCATGGGGCGTGGTCTGGGGTGTCGCACAGGAGCTCGGGTTTGAGCCCCAGTCCTTGGCTGAACGGGTCAGGAAGCCGCCCCCGCCTCCCCCCCTCCCACCTTCCCAGCATGCTCAGCGCATCTTCCACCCACTGACCAAGGCCCAGAGAAGGCAGTCGATGGGGCCAGGCCTTGCGCAGCCCTCCTGTGGGTTGGTGTAGGGAACTGGAGCTGACCTCTGTTCTCACTGCTCTGGGACACTGGCTACCGAGGCCCCGTCCCGTCACCAGCTCCCTGGCGTGTGTGTCCTGCATGGGCCCGAGTTTTCCCAGCACAGGTCGGCTTATGTGTCTTGTCTCTGGGGGTGTCCGTGTGTTGCTGCAGCATCTTTCCCGCCCTCCGCAGTGCCGGTCAGACCTCCTGGCGGGGTCGCAGAGCAGGGCACAAGGGCCCGAGCCAAGTCCACAGGCAGGGTGAGAGGGGGGCACGTCCATAGGCCCCTCTCCCGTCGCGTTCTGATCTCTAGGGGCCCTGCGCTCAAGTGTGGGTGGCGTGCGCACTAGGGACCTCTGAGTGTCACTCACCCTTGGGGGCCTGGGTGCTTGACCAGGAGTCCTTCCGGGCTTTGGTGTTAGATACACAATTTGCAAGTATTGTCTTTTTTTTTTTTCCTTTTTTTTTTTTTTTTAGGTTTTGGTACACTAAACCTGTAGTTTTAATGATGTCTAGTTACTTTTTTTCTTTGGGTTGCTTGTGCTTTTTGGTGCCGTGATCCAAGGTCACGAGTGGACACTCAGCCTGTTTCCCCCGGAGCGTCGTCTGGTGCGGGCTCCGGGGTCTCTGAGCCGCCCTGGCGTGTTTTGGCACACATGTGTCTCAGCACTCTAACTCTTGGGAGCCTGCAGGGTGGCGGGCCACACGTCAGATGCATCACGTTTCACAAGCAGCCGTCGAAAGAAGGGTGGCAGTTTTTTTAAACAGAAAACCAACATTTATGAACAAGAAAGATTTTTAGGGGTTTGGAGCCTGCTGCTGATCCTCATCCAAGGCCGGATCCTGAAACCGTTTCACACGTGGCTTGTTGGCACCGGGAGGTTCCCCAGCTCAGGAAGGAGCAGTGCAAAGTAGCGCCGTCATCCACTCCGGGCTGGCCCACATGCGGCCGCCCCATCAGGAGCGCTCTCAGTGGGTTTTGGTGGGAAGCGAACACAGGACCACCCCTGTGACCTGCCCCCTTGAGGCCCACAAGGCCTGCTCTGAGGCTGTGGTCCCACAGCAGTGGGGAGAAGTCAGCTCTGCCTGGTTTGGGGAGGGGGTCAGTTGCCCCCCGGGAGGGCAGGCGGTTCTAGGGATGCCCTCTCCCGAGAGCCTCTGCGAACCAATCCCAGGAAGGGTTTGCAAGTGGAATAGCCCACTCAGAGTGTGACCGGTGCTGAGTTTGCCACACACACATGTGAGCTCTGACAGGCGGCAGGGACCTGGCGAGCACACTCCCGGACCTCCTGGGGGAATCCTGGGCGTTCCCCTGTGAAGCAAAATGCCTGAGGCCCGTGTGCCCTGGTGCAGTGTTGGGGCTTGGGGCCTCCCAGAAGACTCTGAGGGCCACATCCTGCACCAGCTCGTCCACACCTGCCATGGCCAAGCTTGCCTGCTCCAGCTGGTGCCCAGCCGGGCCCCTGCCCTGTCTGCCATGCTGCCTTCAGGGAGGGCAACTCAATGGAACAACAGGCTTCTTCCATGCTGGGAGGATGCAGGGTGCCCGGCCCTCGGGGGCAGCCTGCACGCCCAAGAGGGACTGAGTGGGTGGAAGAGGACATGCCTGTGACGGGGAGGCTGAGCGGCAAGGCCTGAACTCAGTGTCCCCACAGCCCTGGTCTCAAGGACAGGGAGACAAGCTCAGTGAACTCCCGTAGTTCGCTGCCAAGCCACCACTCAAAGCCTTTTCTGAGCAAGCCTTCGACCACCTGTCCAGGGCAGCCATGTGAGACCTGGGGCCTTGGTTCCCTTTCTTACCGTGCCACCCTGGGCCCCAGCCCGTTCACACACCCAGCTGCCTCATGACAGCTTCCTGTGTGCGTGTCACCTTCAGTTTTTGTTACTTTCACCAGCACCTCACCCAGGTGGAATTGCTGAGCTGACACGTGAGATTTGGGTGGGCTAGGTCTCTTCTGCAGCCCCCAGTGACTTCTGGTCTGGGGTACCTGCCTGTTCCTCGGGCCCACCCTCTGGGGAGGGATTTTCGAGTCCAAGGGAAGTGGCCCTCTTTCCCCCTTGGAGGGGCTGTGTCCGGGAAAGGTGAGCCCCGGCCCCAGCAGTCTCACTGGGGGCCGTTCTGTTGGATGCTTTCTGTTTGGAGGAGTAAACACTCTTTGTGGTGGTGTCTGCTGTTTTCCGGTGAACTGGGCTCAGAGCCTGCAATGCTTTAGAAGTCATTGGACTTCAACAAAAACTCAGAGGAAAAGAACAGGGCGGGAACATGCGACCAGCTATGGTACTTGGGAAAAGCAGCTTCCTGGCCGCTTGGGGACCGAAGGCGGCACACTTGGCCGCTGGCGACTGGACGAGCCTATTAAAGGGTCTCAGGACTCCCTTCCCTTCCCCTTCCCCTTCCCCTTTCCCCTTTCCATTCCATTTTAGGGCCACATGAAAAACCAAGTTGGCTGAAATCCTCGGCCTCTCTGGCCCCATCCCCCGCCATGGTGGCTGCGTAGCTGGGAGCATGGCGCTGTTTGCATTCCTGGGCACCTGGCCCGGGAAGCACCGTAGAGAAGTAGGCCTGGGTCTGGCAGGGAACCTTCAGGGGAGGGCTTACTGCCCCTTCCTCAGGGCACCCATGGCCTTGGTCCACCTGCTTCCAGGGGAGGACCCGGCCACTGAGACGGCACCCAGCGGGGGGCTCCAGGTAGGGGCCTTGGCCTCAGCTGGCCTGCGGAGAGGAGCATCCGCAGCTGCTCTGTGTTCGTGGACGGCCAGGGTCCGCCCTGCTGACAGTGGCTACTTCCTGTGCTTGGGAAGGAGGGGGTGTCTTTGGCCCTCCCCTGGCCCCTCTGTCCCTGTAAACCAAGCCAAATCCCCCACTGGGGCCCCCTCGATGCTCCCACGGGGGCGGGCGGGCACATCTGTGGTGTCGGTGGGCTGACTGTGGGTTTGTCAGTGAAGTCCCGTCAGCGGGCATGCAGTGCCCACCTCTGCCAGACTCCTCAGGCGTCTGTTCTGTCTCTCTCACCTGTGTTTCATTTCATTTTCCCCAAACGTCCCAGCTGTTGTTGCCTTGGACATGTGCATACCACTTGGGAGGCCCTCAAACGCCAATAGCCTCCGCTGGGGAGCCCCGCACCGGGGGCTGGGCTGCTCCAGGACCCCAGCCCACAGGGAGCATCCGGGTGCCCGGTGTGCGTGGGGAAAGCGCTGATCAGGGGACAGACTCTGCTCCACTCATGGCCTTTGGAGCTGCTGCCAGCTGGTGGCGAAGCACAGCCCTGAGAGAACCCTGCTGGCTAGTCAGTGTTGGGGGCACAGGTGGGGCCAGGCCAGCACCCCGTGCCCGCTGCCGGGGCTCTGGGCAGCGATCAGGCACCGCTTCCTCGCCCCCACGAGGCCCGACAGCCTGGTGGCCTCTGCAGTGACTGTCAAGAAGGGGTTGGGACCGTGTCGTGGGCCATCGTCCCCATCCTTCGCCCTCCCACCCGTGTGCGGTGGTATTCGGCTGTGAGGCCCCGTGGCCACCTGCTGCCCTGTAGGGTCCTCCAACTTGCCTGGCTGCAGCCTCCGAGGTTCTGAGGGCTCCAGGGGTTCTTCCCTGCTGCTCGAGGTCATGGTGGTGACTGTCACCATGCGGACGTGCAGCCCCAAAGGGAAGGGGCTGTCCCCGCTGGGACAGAGCCCAGGCGATGGTTCTCACGGCATGGAACCAAACCTAGGCCACCGTGCCGTCATCGGGGCAGGGTGGTGGGGCATGTGCAGACCTGCCTGAGCTCTCGGAGGAGCCGTGCTGGGCCCACAGCGTTGGTCTGGCGCAAGGCCCCGCCCCCGCCACGCACGCTGTGACCGCGGTCTCCAGGCGACACAGTGGGCCCCGCAGGTGTGGCCCAGGGTGCACAGGAAGGACTGGCTTGGGTTCGCGGCCACGGTGCGCGCAGCACGCAGTGAGGTGTGGAGGTCGCTGCGGAGACTCTGCGGCTGGCGGCTCTCAGCAGCAGGCCCGTCGGAGGCGGTCTTCGGCTTCTGGGCGCCTGGCGCACAGTCTGGTCTGCGCCCGGTCACGGGTGGGCGCGGTGCAGCCTCGAGTGCGGACAGGTGTCTAAGTCCGAAGTGAGGCCAGGACACAGGTGGCCCTCTTGTTTCGGGTGAGCTGCAGAGCACCCAGTCAGGACTCTGGGAGCTGGGCCCCAGTGTTCAGAACCTCAGGGTGCCCGGCGTGTGAGCTGCAAGCTGAGCGTGGCAGCTGTGTCCCTGCGGGGAGCGCGGGCCCTGGCGCCCACGCCAACCTCGCAGCCCCCCGGTGTGGAGCCGCAGGCCGGGTCAGGGGAGGGCAGTGTGCAGGCGGGGTCCCTCCACCAGCAGCCTGGGGGCCCCTGTGGTCCTCGCTAAGTTCACACCTCATGAGCTGCGGTCACGCTGAGAGGAGCTGCCCCAGAATGAGGGGGAGAGGTGCCTTCTGAGGCTGGGGTGCCTTTCAGTACGGCAGCCACTGTGCAGGAGCTCATCTGAGCCCTTCAGGGAAAGGAGTGTAGAGGGTGTGTTCCCATCTGAAGGGGCAGCTGAGGTGGTCCCTAGCCTCCTGCATAAGATACGAGTCTCCTGTCCCGGGGATTGTCCCCGGTGTTGGGAGTTGTGTGAAGCCAGTGGGACCCCACAGCTGGAGACCGGCCGTTCTCCAAGCTCAGATTTGTAGCCCTCTGCCCTGGCGCTCCGTCCTGCCCCCACTGTGTGCCCCGGGACCACCCACTGAGGCCAGGCTCTCAGGGAAAGTGTGCTTCACCAAAAACAGAGCAGTACCTCTTGTCCCTGGCGGCTTTGCTGCAGGACGTGTGAGGTGTTGGCCGCTGTCCTGCGGGCCAGTCTGGCCGGTCTTCTTTCACACTGGCCTCAGTGGGTGGCGGTCAGCCTGCCCCTGGTGGTGCAGAGCCCCTGCTTCCGGAACTCCTGGTGCTTCTTCAGGGCATAGGGACTCAGCAGGGACACGGGCTCCCTCGGGACTGGTGAGGGCGACGACAGAGGCCAGGTGCTCCAGGCCAACAGCCCCCTTGGCAAGGGCTCGCCCAGCAGGCCAGCGGTTGGTGCCTGGGCATCCAGACAGCGGGGCCAGCGTGTGTCTGAAGGAACGTCAGACGAGTGGCGGACACGTGGTCCTTGGCTTTGTGTCTAAGCTCTGCTGCAAAAGGGCAAAGAATCTGTCCCTCTCCTCTGTTCAGGGCACCCATTGGGCGAGCTGCACGGGTGGAGCTGTCGTGCATGCGCCTGTCCCCCGCAATCCTGGGCAGCCCGGCCTGGGCGTCTCCGGATGGCTGCGGTGTCCAGGGGCTTTGGCAGAATCCGCCTTTTTTTTTTTTTAAGGCCTCTCTCACCCATGGATATTGTAGCCGCGTTGCTTTGGGGTGAAGCTGCTCCATTCCTAAGCGGCTGGGCCCTGGGGCAGTCCAGGTCCCAAGTCGCCAGCAACAGAAGCCAAGCCAGACCTGTCAGCGGAGTGCGGCCCTCCGGCAAGAGGTGCTGGTGTCCAGGGAGGCCGGGAAGCAGGTCCCAGACACACCTCGGGTGGCCTTGGGTGGCAGAATCTACTTTCCCCTCGGTGCCCTGCTGGCAGGGGAGGGAGCTGGTGGTGCTACTGGGTGTGGAGGCGCCGGGGCAGGAAGGCCCGCCTCCCTGGGGCCTTCCCTTCCTCTCGGGACCTGGGAGTCCTTCAGACCTGCTGTGCCCTAGACCACCGGCGCCTCAGTGACACTCCAGCCACTGGACATTTCCCACTGAGTGTCTCTGACTTCACAGTGACGCATGTGCAGTGCCAGGCCCGGGGAGGGTGTGGAGCCGGCCTCCACCTGGGCCACTGCGCCCCATCCCGGGAAGGGGCCTGCCCCTGCTCAGGTGGATGCGGGCCTGAAACTGGCCTGTGGTGGGTTCAGGGTTGTCCCGAGCTTTCTGCCTTGCGAGGTTGCCACGCAAGTCCAAGTGCAGTCGCAGTTTTATAAAGGACGGGGCGAGGTCATCGCTGGGGAGCCTGAGGAAAGGGACAGTCGTTTTGATCAGCGGGCCACCAGGGCCCCTCGGCCCTCATCGGCGGCTGTGTCATTGGTTCCCCTGGTTGGTGCTCCTCGCTGCGGAGTGCGGTCTCCTGACTGACGAGGGAGGAGAGACCGTGGGATTCCTGTCAGTCTTGGGGTTCGTGGGGTTTGTCTTGAGTGTCTAGTAATCGGTCGCCTGGCTTTCAATTACCAGCCCCCCTTCCCAGGGACTTCTTGTTCAGTGCGGTGCTGGGGCCCTGCCCCTGAGCCGGTCCCCACTAGCCACCTGGCTGTCTGCGCCCTGACCCAGAGTGTTGGTTGCACCCCGGTACACTGAAACTGTCAGCCGTCGGAAGCACCGAGGCTGTGTCAGGCAGCATGGGATGAGACAGAAAGTCTGTCTGCAGTTCCATTGCCCCGGCGTCTCTCAAGGACTCCTGGGCCTTTCCGCCTCCAACTCTAGCAGGGGCAGCGGGTGCCAGGCAGGCCGGCAGGACTGCGACTGGACCTGCCATGTGCAGCTGGTGTCCCTCCAGCGCCTGGGGTGCACATGGGGTGTGGTCCCTTCATCATAGAAGCAAACCGTGGTGGCAGCTCAGCTAAGCTCTCTCTTATCCCCGTGCTGGGGGTCTCGTGTGGCCCCCTAAAAGCTGTCCTCGGCTGCCCCACCCTGGGCCCGCCTCACACAGGAATGTGACCCCTGCTCAGTCCCACCACCCACCCAGCAGTTGGTTTGTGCCCAGCATTCCTCCCCTATATTAGCCCCTATGAACAGCAGCCCCCAAGTCTCTGCTTCCCGCCCAGCATCCAGTATCTAAAGCCGGGGCTTCGGGTGGGTGGACAGTCCCTGCTGCTGTTCTTGCCTGGCCTGGTCTTTGGGGGGAGAGGCGATCGCTAGGCAACCCGGAGTTCGTCTCCCAGGGAACGGGACGCGCACGGGTGCTGTGGGCGGACTTCTGGCGCAGCCCCCAGCCTCTGCACGTGGCCTTGGGGCTGTCATCGTTTAGCTGTGTGGTCGGCTTTCGAGTCACCACTTGGGTTTCTTAATCCTGACCGTGAACTCTGCGGGCATTGTCCAATTAACCTCCTGCCAGTGCCCCAGGGAGTCAAGTCAGGGCGTTCCTCACCCCATGGAAGGAGGAGCATCCTGGACTTTGTGGCGTGTGGGAGGAGGGAGAGTCTGGTGGGTGGGAAAGGCCGGCTCACCATTTTCTTGGCAGAAATGGGGCCTTTACTCTGTGGGCCTCGGGGAGGGGGCAGTGGAATGAGGGAGAAGTGAGAGGGAGGCTTCCAAAGCATGACTCACTTCCCTCGGGGCTGGGATCTAACAGTCCTGTCTGCAGGCGTCGCCCTGGTCTTGGTGCACAGCCCCCCGTCCCCCAGCCTCACGTGGGACAGACTGGCCGTGGGGGCAAGGCGCCTGTTCCCCAGTGCAGGGGTGTCGGGGCTCAGCTGCCCGGACGTCTGCTTCGGGCGTCCGGGTCCTGGGGAGCTCCTGCTGCTCGCGAGCGGCCAGGGACCAGGGTGGCCTGTGCCCCCCAGGAACCCCCACCCCTTCCTCTGAGGCCAGAACAGCAGCCTTTCCTCGGCTCCGTGTCCACAGAGGTGGCTGTCCGGGGGCCCTGCAGCTGTGGCCGGGGTGCAGGGGGCACTGTCAGGGCAGAGGCCACTGTGAGGGACTGTGGGCACCTTGGGGCCGAAGCTCCGGACGGGGCCCTCACATCTTTCTCCAGCGGGACCCTCGCACCTCTGAGGGCTGCCAGGAGCCGAGCCCACCGGGGCGGGGAGGGGGTAGTAAGAGGCCGTGGCCACGCAGTTGAGTGTGACTCCTCCCCTATCTGCTGGGGGTGTCCACCACCACTTGGTCACACAAGGGTCAGCCAGCCCCAGGGTTGTCAGTATGCCCCTGCCGAGCCTGGTAGCCTTGGTGGCCGCTGTGGACAAGGACAGGGGCAGGAGGAAGGCCACAAAGGCAGGCTGAGCCCGGCCAACACGGTGGCCGCGGTCGGAGTCCATCTGGACACCTGGGAAGCCTGAGAGCATGGAGAGCCACCTGTGCTCACGGGTCCTCTGCGGCTACATGTGTCCGACTGGACGAGAGAAACGGGGTTGACCTGTCCTGGGCATCTCAGAGCCACTGTCCCCCCTGGAGCCCAGGCCTGGTTCCCACATGGCCAGGGGTGCATCTCGGTGCAGAGTGGGACCGGGAAAATGCTGCTTCTCAGGCACTGAGGGGCATGGCCAGGGCCCAAGCTGCCTGCTGGGCAGAGGGCTGGTGCCTAGGTCTGTACCCAAGACCCTGGAGAACCTGCACTTGGGCGGTGTGGGCGGTGTGGGCATGGGCAGGACTGGCCGTCCCTGGGGGTGCTGCTCTCGGGTTCTGTGCACCCCCCCCCGCCCCGCCCCGCAGTGTCCCCTGGTCCCCTGCGAGCCCAGGACAGAGGTGGGCCCTGTGCCATTTCCACCGGGGCGGTCTGGGCACCTGAGGTGGCCCTCCCATCCCATTTTATCCCATTCCTGCTTGGAGGGCAGTGGTGCAGGTGAGGCAGGGGCTGGCCCACATTCGTCCCTGAAGGCTCTGGGCCCTGGTTGTGGCCCAGGGGCAGTGGGCAGCTGCAGCTGTGGCCTGAACAGGTTCCTTAGCCCAAGTTCCAAAAGGCCGTGGAGTCAGCTCCACAAGGGTCCCCGTTTGCTGCTGTGCTGTCGTCAAGGCCCAGGTCTTCCCCAGCAGCCCCGAAGTGAGTGGTGGGCCCAGGGCAGCAGCGTGGGAGGGCGCACCCCTCGAGTTTTGAGGGCCCACTGTTGGCCCCTGGAATGGGCAGGTAGCAGGTGGAGTCAGTCCCACAGACCCGACAGGTGTATGGGCGTGTGGGGCGGGGCTTCCTCGGGCTGAGGCAGTATGTGGCTCTGGCCGGTGCCTGCCCACCGACCCCGCCCTCTCTTGCAGGTATCCGCCCCCAGATCATGAACGGCCCCCTGCACCCCCGGCCCCTGGTGGCGCTGCTCGACGGCCGGGACTGCACCGTGGAGATGCCCATCCTGAAGGACCTGGCCACCGTGGCCTTCTGTGATGCGCAGTCCACGCAGGAGATCCACGAGAAGGTAGGGTCCCCGTTCCCACCCTCCGGGCGCCCTGGCCAGTCCCTCCCTCACCTTCCTCCAAGCATCACCCCCTCTGTCCTGCCTCTCCAACCCCCCTGCCCCCAATTATCACCAGTAGGCACTTGCTGGCGGGTGCAGGCTGGGCCCCCAGCCTGTGCTCTGCTCGCCCGTGGCAGGTGCTGAATGAAGCCGTGGGTGCCATGATGTACCACACCATCACCCTCACCAGGGAGGACCTGGAGAAGTTCAAGGCCCTGCGAGTGATCGTGCGGATAGGCAGCGGCTACGACAATGTCGACATCAAGGCTGCTGGCGAGCTGGGTGAGTGCGCTGCTGGCCGGAGCAGCCCGAGCCCCTTGGAGGAATGGAAGCCTCCCCGGCCGTCTAAAGGTTGATCTAGGCTCCTGGCCTCCACCTCCGTCTGTCTGGACAGCGGCTCTGCGTCCCACAGCTTCTGGTCCGGCCAAGTCGCAGGTGTTCCACCAAGCCTTGTAGTCCCAGGCTCTGTCAGCCGCGGTGCTGTTCAGCGCATGTCCCCTGCCCAGGCGCAGTGGCCGGGCAAGGCGAGTGGGATGGAGTGCCCATGGGTGTCCTCCTGAGGGGCCTGTCGCAGAGACCCTGGTACTCAGGGCAGCGCTCTTGGGGTGTCCCCGCTATGCTAGAAAGGGCGGTTCTGCTCCCCACCCCTGGGGTTCCCGTCGCCATGGCGTTCCCTGCCCACCCAGTGTGCACAGACGGAGTCGCGCGATGGGCGGTCTCACTGGGGCCTGGCCCTGCATCCCTTGGCGTGCCTCCCGTGGCCCTGGGTCTGGCACTGGGAGGGAGCCTTGGAACTAGGTCTCCAGACACCGTGGGCCCCTGGAAGCCGCTTGGCTGGCCGAGCCCCCATCACTGGTGAGGACCCTGTGCCCTCAGCTGGTACGGGGGTGCTGTCCACAGCCTGCACCTGTGTGGCAGGTCAGTGCCCGCCCTTTCTGCCCCGACTCCAGGTGTCCCCTCAGCTCCTCATTCAGAGTCCCCCATGCAGGGGGGGACACTTGTCCCTCGTTGCTCTTCTTCACACAAAGCCTGGCACTTGCCATGACCTGCTGCACTGGGTCCCAAACGCTCTTTTCAGAGCGCAGGCCGGGTGGGCACCGCGAGAGCGCACCAGCCACCGTGGGGCTGGGCTCAGGGACCCGTGTTGGGGTGAAGGTGTCAGTTCTGACACCTGTCCCTTTTTAAAAACAAGTTCCTACATGTCGGCCCTGTCAGACTGGGTATGTGCCACAAAACAAAACCCTGTGGCCCTTAGCCAGCCCAGAAGGGCTCCTAGGGGTGCCCTGCCCTTCAGGAAGCCCCCACAGCCTGTTGAGGGCCTGCACGCCCGCTCCCAGCAGGTCAGGGCTGTTGCCGGGCAGGCTTCCCACTGCATAGCCCTCATGCGGACAGCAGTCTGGGCTGGCCCTGCCCCTCTGGCTGTCCACTGCTTCCTTCCCAGGGACAGGTCTGAAAGTACAGTGTGAACAGGACATGGGGTCACTGGGGACCGCGGGTGAGCCAAGCCCTGAATGGACATGGAGTGGGGGTCCCTGGGTGTTAGAACCAGAGGGTCTGTGTCCCCTGGTGATCAGCATGCAGGCCCGAGACCCTGCATGATCCGCCTCAGGGCCACACATCCCAGTTCTGCTGCCACATCCCTCAGCCAGGCGGGTGGGCCCAGGCTCCTACAGAACTTGGGGGAGTCTCATCCCAGGCCCTACCCTTTCCAGGGATCGCCGTGTGCAACATCCCCTCGGCGGCAGTGGAGGAGACAGCCGATTCCACCATCTGCCACGTGCTCAACCTGTACCGGAGGAACACGTGGCTGTACCAGGCACTGCGGGAAGGCACGCGGGTGCAGAGCGTTGAGCAGATCCGGGAGGTTGCCTCGGGAGCAGCCCGCATTCGTGGGGAGACGCTGGGCCTCATCGGCTTCGGTACGTGCCCGCTCCACCCTGTCCCCCGCCTCCAGGGGTGGCCCTTCCCCAGGAGCCGAGGGCCCCTGCAAGACTGCCCGTGACAGGGTTGCTGCCTGGAGCGGGAGGTAAGGGTCAAGGCTGCTTGCGTAGGAGTGTGGACGGCTCAGCAAGAGGCGGAGCGGCAGGGAGGGGCTTTGTGGAGAAATAGGTGGGTTCAGGCCTGGAACAGAGCCTGGCAGTTGAGGGAAGCTAAGGCCCAGCGCCTGGAGGCCTCCAATGCCCGGCTGGGGTGAGGGCAGGGAAGGGTGGAGTCAGGAGGTGGTGCTCTGAGGTCGTCAGCTTGGAGAGCTCTTCCTGGGGGCTTGGGGCAGGTTTCCAAGGTGAGCATAATGGGAAGCCCTGAGGTACCTGCTGTTGGCAGCACAGGCCCGTGTAGAGCCTCCACGTTACATGTGGTAGAGAGCTCAGTGACCTTCAGGAAAGCACTTGACCCCCTGCCTGCTTCCTGATCTGTGAGTGGGAATGGGGTGATGGGACCCGGACCATGGGGGGCGGGAGCCTGGCCTGGCCTTCAGAAGGGTTAGGGGCACCTGGGTCTCCTGGGGTGTACATCTTCTTGGCTCCTGGTCTGAGTTTAAGAACCCAGGCAGCAGGGTGATCACACTGAGGAAATGGGGCGTGGAGTTCCCTGGGGGGGGACTGTAAGGCAGGCAGGCAGGCAGGCAGGCTTGTTGTGGGATCCGAGGCGCCCTCTGCTGGGTGCTCCAGTTTCCTTGGGCTCAGGGAGGTGGCTCTCAGAGTTCGATGGGTCTTAGAACCTCATGCATTGGACTTCAGAAGCCTCAGGCTATGAGCGTCCAGCCACGTGGCAGAACGCTTGTTTCAGCAGCTTCCAACTCCAGCCATCACAGCGAGTTCCCCCTGCCCGATTCCCTGTGCACGCTGGCATCTCCTTGCTACCTGTTCAGGGAGGCAAGGTCCTAGGTGGCCTCTGGTTCTCCCTCCCTGCACATCCGAGCCCCAGTTCTAGAGAAAGGTTTATTATGTGCTTTTCCCAAATCCGTTCCTTTCAAGCATCAAAGCTTTTTGTCTTCAAGCTGCAGACCGTGGTAGGATCCCACAGGGCCTGTCCCTGGGGCTCAGGGTTGGTCTACACACTGGCCACCTCGGAGTCAGGGAGGCCTGGGTATCCCACATGGGGAAGGTGGTTTCTCGTTTGCTGGAGGCCCCAGCTGCAGGCTGGAAGGGCACAAGGCTCCACCTGCCGGTCAGGACCCAGCCCAAACATCTGAACGTTCCAGCGCCCCCACCCTCCATCACAGCAGGTTCCTCCAGCACTGTGTGTACAGGCCAGGCCGCAGGGTCAGTTGGGTCATTGCACTCTTTCCATAAGCAAACCTGGTACTCCATAAAGAAACGAAGCCCAGCTCTGGCTGGCACGGCTCAACTGGATTGAGGGCTGGTCTGCAGACCCAGAATGTCACCGGTTCGATTTCCAGTCAGGGCACATGCCTGGGTTGCAGGCCAGGTCCCCACTAGGGGGCACACTGGAGGCACCTAATCAATGCATGTGGAGTTCACTAGAAAGCAACTCTTACGTAGACGGGGCAAGCACTGGAAGCTTGGCCCCAGACAGACCTGGAGAGCGCCAGTCTCGGGGCTCCAAGCCTTTGGCACACAGTCCTCCAGCATTGGCCTCGGGGTGGCCTAGCTGCCTGCGGGGAGGGACACTGGACACCACATGCAGTCCCTAGAGCCCAAGCCCGGCCGGAGGGGCCATGCACTCGCTCACTGGGGCGCTCTCTCTGCACAGGTCGCACAGGGCAGGCGGTTGCTGTTCGAGCCAAGGCCTTTGGATTCAGCGTCATCTTTTATGACCCCTACTTACAGGACGGGATAGAGCGGTCCCTGGGTGTACAGAGGGTCTACACCCTGCAGGACTTACTCTATCAGAGCGACTGCGTCTCCTTGCACTGCAATCTCAACGAACATAATCACCACCTCATCAACGACTTTACTATAAAGCAGGTAATTTGCACTGGATGCCCAACAGACCCTGGTGCCTTTTAACAAATGAAAGAGGGGATGGAAACCGGTCCCTGGACACGCCCAGGAATCAGGGAAGCCAGTCCCCTGAGATGATGTCCAGGAGCAGCCAGGTGAGGCCCCCTCAGTGGGGTGGGCCCTGCTGCCCGGGGCCCTGTCTGTTCAGGCCTGGACCCAAGAAGGGCCAGGCCAGGCTCAGCCCTGCCACCATGTGTCCCTGTCTCAGATCCGCAGACACCGACCTTGCCTTCAGCGGCCAGAGATTCCATGCATGAATGGCCAGACCCGCAGGGCCTGGTCTCCGGCCTCAGCCTCCGCTTACCTGGCCTTCCCTTCCTCCCGCAGATGAGGCAAGGGGCATTCCTGGTGAATGCGGCCCGTGGCGGACTGGTGGACGAGAAAGCCTTAGCCCAGGCCCTCAAGGAAGGCAGGGTACGAGGGGCCGCCCTTGACGTGCACGAGTCAGAGCCTTTCAGGTGGGTCTGCCAGGGGACAGGGTTTGCAGCCCGAGTTCCTGGGTTCACATCAGCTCCACACTGGGCCTGGGGAGCGTTCCCAGACTGATAGGAGAACTGGGTCCTACCTAGGACCTATCTAAGAGCTGGGGTCTAACTGAAAGGGCCAGAAGGGCCCCAGAGGTTATCAGACATGGGGGAGGCAGGAAGATGGGGGGAGGGAGGATTGGTCTGCCAGTGTGCGGCCTCATGTGTGCCCTGGACTATTGATTCTGCTCTCAGGCAGGCTGGTCCTCCATAGGAGGAACCGTTCCTTCTTCAGAGTCCGTGATTACTCCTAACACTAATTACAGAACAATTTTACCAAGAGGGTTCTTCAGCCCCCAACCCCCTGCAGCCACCTCCCCCAAGTCCCAAGGACAACCAGGCCTGGGGGTGCTGCCAGCTCTTCTCACAACCTGTGTTTCTGTGCACTCATCTAGCTTTGCTCAGGGTCCCTTGAAAGATGCACCGAACCTCATTTGTACGCCCCACACAGCCTGGTACAGTGAGCAAGCGTCACTGGAGATGAGGGAGGCTGCAGCCACAGAGATCCGCCGGGCAATCACAGGTGAGCCCCAGCCACTCCCCCACACCACCCAGGGTGGCCGCCCCTCATCTGGGTAGTAGGGGCCCGGAGGGGTTCCGGGCCTCGCTGGGAGCAGGAGCCGGGTTTCCAGTTGACGGAATTTTGAATGAGCTGCACCGTTTGTGCACGTCCCAAACTAAACGTAGGAGGAGACCTGTTAACGTTAACGTTGGGGGATCAGCCAGAGTAACCACTCCAACCCAGGAGGGTGGCCCTCCCCCAGGGAGCGGGAGGCTCCATTTCTGCCCGGGCAGAAGGCCCGTGTGGAAGAGCTCAGTGCCTGGGGCTCTGGAGAGCTCCACATTTTGTGAAAAGTCGAAGGGCCAACTCCTCCATTAGAGTAAGAGACTACTGACAGGTTCCTTTCAGTACAAATGGTTGATTTTAATTTTAATCATCTTACTCCAGGTCGTATCCCAGAAAGTTTAAGAAACTGTGTGAACAAGGAATTCTTTGTCACAACCGCGCCCTGGTCAGTAATAGATCAGCAAGCAATTCACCCGGAGCTCAACGGTGCCACCTACAGGTGAGGGGAGGGCAGGTCCAAACCCAGGGGCAGAGGGCGGGCGCAACCCGGGGAAGCTGACCCAACCTGGGGACAGGTGTGCACCATGCAAGGAACCACACTCCTTCTGAAGGCACTTCAAAGACAGAGGGCGTTAGTGGGGAAGATGGAGACTGTCGGTGACTTTGTTTTCCCATTGGAACCCTCTGGTGGTCGACCAGGGAGTCTCACTCGAGGTCGTTTTCCAGGGTGCTCTAAGCCCACACCGCTGGGCCCCGTAGAAGAGGAGCTGCGCCCCTACCCCCAGCAGGAAGTGGAGCGATCTCGGGTTGGGCCAGGCCACTCTCGAGGGGGGCCGCGCTGTGCCCTGTAGGTAGGGCGCAGTGAGCAGCCCTGGCCTCCCGCCCCTGTAGCCCTACGGAGGTCGCGGCTGATCAGAGAAACAAATGCAAACTCTTTCCTTAAATGTATTGGGTGCATAGGTTCAAGTTCAGGACTAGCTGCGAAGGAAGTTCTAACGACGACATAGATACAGCTCCCTCGACCAGCAGAAAAAGAAAAAGGTGTGTTAGGTGCTCTGCATCAAAAACAAACCGCTTGTCAAGATATTTTTGCAAGTGTTGTAAAAAGTATTTATGCCTCGGGCACAGTGGCATCATTTGTGTTGACTGTTACAGACGCTTTGCAAAGCCAGCTATTGAAGACTCTGATTAAAGACATCTTTTGGTTGTATTTTTTAGCAATATCCATGTTTCCGTTACTTGAAAATTTTTTCTTAATGTTTTTATATTTCTTTAATTTCTTCTAGATTGTAATGAAGATAAATAAAAGATGTATTTTATTATATACATATAATAAATGCAGATTTGCAGCGTTTTTATTTTTGCATTCAGCACATACTAGTAATGAATGTATCTCTTCGATACACGCGGCCTACACTTTTTTTTTTTTTTAGATTTAATTATTTCAGAGAAGGGAAGGAGAGGGAGGTACATCAATTGGTTGCCTCTCACATGCCTCCAACTGGGGGGCCTGGCTGGCCCCGCAACCCAGGCATATGCCCTGACCAGGAATCAAACCAGCAACCTTTTGGTTCATGGGCCAGTGCTCAGTCCACTGAGACCCACCAGCCAGGGCAGTGCTCTAAGTTTTAGCTTAGACCTCTACAGGGTTAAGGGCCACATCCTAACTGTCCCTTCACACACACCAAGACTACATGGCCCCCCTGGAGCACACTTTGTGCCCCACCCTTCAGAGTCCTCCTTCACCCACACAAAAGGTGGGTGATTCTTGACACCCAAGAATCACTCTACAGCTCCTCACAGCACCAAGTCTCACTGTGCATACCAGCCCTGTGTCACTAAATGCCTCACATCCTCACACACACAGCAGCTCACGCCTCCAGGTCCGGGGGAGGGTCCCTGGTGCTCTGACCGCTGCACGCGCATTGGGCCACAGAAGCAGAGGCCTACCCGGCCTAGGCAGACACGTTTAGTCTTCAAGAGGACTCTGCTGCTGGTTGGGGAATCCTTAAATCTGAGTAATTAATGAGTACTTTGTACAAACTGTCTTCCAAACACAGGGCAGAGTCCACAGACAATGTGAGGAGGAGCTACTTGGATGCTTGAACCTTCGCACTTTTTCATAGAGGTTATTCCTTGCTTTGGGGGTAGGAAGGGCGCCCCATCCATAAAAAAGACGACAAGCAGGCAGAGCCAGAGCACGACGAGGACTACCCTGGACTTACCTGCCCCTTCTCTGTGTTCCTCAGATACCCGCCAGGCATCGTGGGCGTGGCCCCGGGCGGACTTCCTGCCGCCATGGAAGGGATCATCCCCGGAGGCATCCCGGTGACTCACAGCCTCCCCACGGTGGCACACCCTTCCCAAGCACCCTCTCCCAACCAGCCCACAAAACACGGGGACAATCGAGAGCACCCCAACGAGCAATAGCAGAGGATGACAAAAGGTCAGATGAACCTGGGACCAAGAGACAGTGAAAAGTGGACGAACTAAGGAAAGGAGCGCACGGTCTCTAGTGGCCTCGGGACCAGCGCACCCGACGATGCAGTGTTACACAAAGGAAGAGCTGGAAGCTGAGACGTGGGAAGACGGAGGACACCTCTGCTTCCGGAGGCCCTGAAAGACTAGGACGTGACTTATTAACGACCAACTCCTGTTGTTGTGTGTTAAGTTTTTCATCTGTGCATCAAATCACAAAGAATAAACAGATCTTTTCCTTTATCAGTCCCCTGGGCCCAGCAGGCCCTGAACACCTTGCTACAGAGAATGTTGCGTCAGAGTTCCAAACATCCAAATAAAAATTGAGAGGCGATCCCAGCCCTGTGACCCCAGTCCCTCCGGTCCCCAGGGGCTGCTCCTGCTGCCGGGAAGCTCGTGGGCCCGTGTCAGCAGCCCGGCCGCGGGCGCAGGGCGCAGCCGGTCCCAACTCCTGTACAGCGGACTCTCCCCCTGAACTGCGCGCTGCATGGGCGAGTTGGCCGTGAGTTCAGTGATATACCCTCTAATGATGCAAAAAAAAAAAAAAAAGTATTAAGTTTCACAAGCTGTTTGTACTCAAATATATTTTCTCAGTTCAGATCCTCAGCTATTTTATTGAGTGAAAGTCTTGAACTGGAAGAGTTCAAGAAGAATGATGTTGCATTTCCTTATGTCTCAGGAAACACTTTTTATGGTAACTTGTCAGATTGTCTATGAACAAACCCACTTTTTTAGACATTGATAAAGTCTTCTTTTCTTCACGTGATATTTTATACAAGAACACTTCAGGTGTGTTATTAGATGTGACTGATTTTAACAAATCCTATTAGATTTGTATCAGCTAGTTACATGTTATATTCATAGTCTTTTGTGAATCATCGCCTTTTTGTTTAAAAGATGGCCTATTTTGAGCCTTTGTATAGGTACATTCCTGTTTTTGTGACAAAAACCTTTAAAACTGTCCCAACAGAAAAATGATGGCTATCGGAAATGTTTTGTTTTAGTGTGAGTTACCGTTACTGTATCTGTTTATTGTAAAGGTGGACATTTAGCGTTCAGTGCAGTTTTCAATAAAAGGTAATAAAAATTTCTGTTCTGAAACTCAAGTACATCTCACCAACGTACAAGTCCTCTACTTGAGATCTTTAAAGGCAACTGCATTTTCAAACAAACAGCCAGTTTTCAGCTTGTGTTACTCTGGGGCTCCAACACAATCGACTTGTCATCTGCCTGTCTGGTGCCCAGACTTGAGGCTGCTGTTGACTGTCTCACGCCTCACACCTCACACTGAGCCCATCACTAGCAAAATCATGCCGTTCTTAGAATGAAAGAGGTTAGTATTCAAGAAACAAAATTGGCTATGTTTTAGAGTTCTGATTTTAATTTACCCAAAGGCAAAATCACCTGGCTCAAGCATTAATGCAGGAAAGTGAATCTCAAAAAATTTTTTAAACAATATTTACAAAGAAATGTTGCAAAAATGATTAACATCGGCCACTTCCATCTGTTGGTAACTTTCAAGTTGACACAGTGGATCTTTCTCATGAAATGGCACTGAACCCCTTTGTCCCAGCAGTGTCTGCAGGTGTCAAGTCCAACAGTCCCCACACCGCCCTCCCAACCCCTTCCTCACCCATCTCGTGCCATCAAATTGGAACTCATGGCATCTGAGGGCATCGGCCTCCTGGCTCATTTTCAGGTCATGGTCCCGTCACAACTCTGCCGTGACATGGCACACTGAATCAACCTTACCAGGCTAGAAGCAAAGCACATGGTCACTGACCTTTCCCTCTGGGAGCAGAAGGGCAAGCTCACCAACATCTTGATGACCGCTGTCCAACAGGCAACCCATGAGGGGTGACAGATGCACAGGAGGAGACCCCCCCAAGGCCTGTGAACACCAGTCCTCCCTAACAGGAAGTCTGTGACACAGTGAGCCTAGGAGTCAACAAGGCAGGTCCCAGTCCACAGTGCCCCTGTGCTTGACTGAGGACAGAGAATCCCACACTGCAAGTCTCCCCATGCAGAGCTGTCACACTAGGTCCACATGGCTACTCCTGTCCAGTCAACCCAGAGACACACATCTGTCACCTGGTCACACTGTACCTTTAGGGAAGGACTACACACTGTCTGGGGGCAACAAATATGGCTGTTTAATAGTTCAAGAGCTTAACGCAGCATAGATTCACCCAAAATGCTGGCCTTTACCCGCCGTGAAAACCATTTAGCGCCCCACCTGTGTCTGGAGCTGAGCCTTCACGTGATCTAGAGCCTTTCCCACAGGGAAGAAGCTGCACCTGTAAGCCTGGGTGTGGTCAGGGTCACGGGTCATGAATAAATAAGCAGAGGCACCTCGAGGAAAACAAAGGTCAGCAGGCCGGCGCTGGCTCCACGTGAGCCCCAGCAACTGGCTGACCAGACGCTCCCATCAGACATCGCGGGCTTCTGCAATTGGGAAGGTCGTTCCTACTGACGCAGCAACAAGGGGCGCTCTGCCTGCTGGAGAACCATGCCTGCATGTGGAGGGAAGTTTACAGGCACGCTACACACTAAGTAGTCAGGCAGCCTGCTTAAAACAAACAAACAAAAAAACCTTAATTATGGACCAAAATGAAATCACAGAAAATCAATTTGTAAGAAAATATCAACCACCTGGAACAGTAACATTTACATTACGATGTATCAAAAAGCCCGTTCGTTCCTATGGAGTCGGACCACAAACATCCTTCCTGCAGGTTTCAGCGAGCAGCGAGAGGGCCCCTTCCGCTCTGCGAGCGCAGCGCGGTGTGCGGGCGGGAGGAGGAACTGAAGACAGGACACCTCCCGGGCCATCTTCTAGTTTCAGTAATCGAAATCAAACTCAGGTTGTGCACGTTCCAGTACCATCTAACAGGACTCAGAAGAAAGTGAGAAGCAAGTATTTTAGTTTTCACAGCCTTTCCATCCGAGGGAAGAAGCGGGTGCGGGCGCGCACGTGTGATGCTTCTCTCCAAACTGCCAGGTCGAGTCGCATGCAAAGTGCTCGTCAGGACCCGAGTCTGCGCGTTCCTGAGACGGGTCTGAACTCTGCCCGTCCTGAACGCATACCTGAAGTGGTCAAATGATACTTCTCAGAAAGTCTTTCTACCTAAGATTATAGTTTTTAAACTTTAAATAAGAATGGCCACAATTAACCAACATGCAAAAATTCTCAGAATACTCACTGAGAAATTCATTAATACAATGCATTTACCACCTTACTGCATTTTTAAACCTTTACTCTGTACTGAACTGATATTCCCAGTGAGCCCAAGCAAAGGCATGCCTTTCTAACACAATTTGCTTAAAGCAGAGTTGATGACAAAACAGGAAGACTCCCAGGAGCCTCTGGATGGCGGTGCAGGAGTCCGGTGCTGCCGCGGGAGCTGAGCGAGCAGACACCACACCACCCACTCTGCATGAGCGCCTCCCCGCCGTGCGGCC